>CAIGRQ010067959.1:0-12473 GCA_903798375.1 Fraxinus sp. D2006-0159 | reverse complement strand
TATATATATATATATATTTAAAATAGTGTGTGATTGGTGTGATCAATTAATATGTTAGTGCGAAACCCACTTTGGTTTCGAGATCTATTACGTAACATTTATTATGGTTTAAAATATGAAGATGGATTAGGAGGTTCACTTACTTGAGAAGAACGACAAACATTGAGATACGAAAGGACACAAGAAATCTTAATTCGTGTAGCCATCTGACTCGACTTTTTGAATAAGTTATTTATCCATTTTAGTTCGAAAGATACGTTTCGAAGTATGATATTAAGTCGAGCAAACCATCTCTAATTTTAGCTTAATTTTAACTTTTTGATTGGCAATAAAAAATAAAAATAATCTGCTCACTCTGGGTTATTGCTGATATAAAAGTTAAAATTAGCAAGGGTAACGGACTCTAATTCTTCTGACATTCGAAAACCATAGTCCAAAAATAAGCGGATGAGTGATGTAAGTCTACAGATAACCCGAGTTTGATCATCTAAAAAATATTGATTAAAATTTAAGTCAAAGTGAACCATTACTTTTAATACCACATTTTATGAGATTCACAGCTTTTCAATTACACTTTACATTTTATCGACTTTTATTAAAATTTACTAAAAAAATGATTTGTATCCAAACCAAACTGGGTGCAAATATATAAGGGTCCGTTTGATTGGTAGGGTGGAAAATTGGTGGAAAGAAAATGAATTTCAAGGAAAATAATTGCCTAGAACTTGTTTTTCAGGGAATTGTTAATTAAGTGTGTTTGATTAGTATAATTTTCCACCCGAAAATTTTTAAAATTTTGAATTTTTTTATTCACGTTTGACTTTATTTTACATGAAAATTGTTCATTAAAGCGAAATTATTTTTTTTACAATCGGTTATGAAATTTGTTGTCATTATCAAAAAGTAAAATAATAATAATAATAAAAAATAGGTTTGCTCCAAAACTATTTTTTCATCAAAGTTTAGTGTTTGTTTGACTTCGTTTTAAATGAAAATTGTCCATTAAAATAAATTTTTTTTTACAATTGGTTATAAAATTTGTTACCATTGTCAAAAAGAAAAAAGAAAGGCCGAAACTGGAATTCATTTTCCCACAAAAAGAAGGAAAAAGGGCGCATGGCGGGGTGAGTGGGAAAATTCTTTCCATACCAAATTTTATCTATCAAACAACTTTTTTAGGGTGGAAAGGAAAAAGTCCATGGAAAATTCAAGCCACCAAATGGACCCTAAATGTGTATAAAATTGTAGGGGGTCCACGTCTAATGGATATCTTATAGCTATTCTTGGCCATAAGGTTAAAAGTGTTATTGTAATGGAAATTTGATGTCCACCGCCTAATACATATTCATTTTAAATTATGTAATTTTAAGATAATAACAAAGAGGTGTACATGGCTGAATCTTCTTGTCAAGTGAATTGAATCGAAGTTTTATGAATAATGTTATTTATCACTAATAACATAAAACCCGAACTCGACCTTTATGGCCTTCTCAATTGGCCCAATAATGTGGGCTACTGAAGTCGACCTCGATGACCTCGCCTCACTAATGAGGTGAAACCCGAGCACGACCCATCTAATTTTCTTTCTTGGCCCACTGTCCACTAAATGAGGTCGGGATCAAGCCTTATGCCCCCTACCTCACGTGCTTCCCTCCAACCACACGTGACCACAGAGTATTGGTTTTACTTAACCATTAAACCCCTCAACTTATCATAAACTTCANTCCTAGCACAGCACAAACATCTCTCATAAAGGAATATTAGTCCACCTATGACTCAACCACCTGCCACCACCTGCCTCTATAAATATGTATTACATCCTCATTATTTAGGTAGGTTTTAAAAGCATTCAGCATAAAGTTTCTTTTGAATACTTAACTGATTTAAGTATCGAAAGGGCGATGATGACACACATCGACGCCTTCGTTTTAGGTATTGAAGATCAGACCATGCAAAGTTCTTCCATTCGGTTCGGGTTGACCCATGTACGAATTTTGATAGCATCAATCACTATAGTGATGAAAAAAATTGATGATCTGACAATTTATGTTGAATATTGAGATATAACAGTTCAATCCTCTTTTTCTCTTGTAAAAATTGAATTGTCATATTTCATTATTCCACATAAGTGTCACATCATCGATATTTATTATTATAATGACAAGTAGTATTACTCAAATTTCATGCACAAGTCCACCGATTGAAATTACTAATTATGTTGCCGAGTCATTATACATCGAGTCAAAAGTGAGGGACCAATATGCAATATAAACTGTTCGATTTGGTGTTCCTTAACTGATCGGTTTGGATACACAGAAGTGTTAAATGGAGCGATTTGAGTCGCTGCTCACCGTACAAGCTTGACCCATGGTGAGGCGAGTCAAGTTAGCTCGTTAGTAGTCCATCGATAATTTATTTTTTAGTTTATCGAAATTATATTTTTATTTAATATGACGAGCCGACTCGTGAATCGATTATTGTGAGCTGACAAACGACTCGTAAATTCAACCCACTTCTCGTCCCTACCTTCATATATTTTATTATTGTAAGAATAAATATCGTTATCGTTTCCACGGAATTCCATATCTCAATGCTATTTATGGATGGACGGATGGATGGAGAGAGAGAGAGAGAGGCAGCGAGTAGAAATTTAGAAGAAGATACGAGGAGAGGAGTCGGATAGATATTTAGAGATCAAAAATATCTTGATAAAGCTTCCACGTTGGCATCCCTTTTAGAATCAATTTTGCACTTTTTCATCCCTCTTATTTACTTTAAAAAAAAAAAAAAAAACTCATTTATTTCTTCTTGTTATTCTACAAAGTTCTTTCCCTAAATAAATTCCCCTCTTTCAATTTTCACAATTCACTCAATTCGATTTCTTCAATTTTCAGAAAAAAACCACTTAATCGATTAATTCCATGGGGGAGGAAGTTACAATTGACGGAGTTGAGGATAGGATGACGGAGTGGGAGGCCGGCCTGCCGACCGTCGACGATCTGACACCGTTGTCCCAGGCTCTGATCCCGCCGGAGCTGGCATCGGCTTTCAAAATCTCGCCGGAGCCTACTCGAACCATGCTCGATGTCAACCGAGCTTCTAAGAACACCATGTCTTCCCTCTGCGGCGGCGATGCCCACCCTTCCTCCACCTTCAAGCCGTTTTTAAACAATCATAATTATCAAAATGCGCCCTCTGTGCAGGACCACGTCATGGAGGAGCCGGAGATGGAAGACGCGTACCCAACCCAAGAAGGATCCGACCCGAAGAAATTCAGGAGGATGGATCCTGAGGAGGCTGATTCCGTTACTCAAACCGCCACCACCGACAACTGTACGGATGACCAGTCAGCTGCGGCGAAGACTCTGAAGAGGCCGAGGCTTGTTTGGACTCCGCAGCTCCATAAGCGTTTTGTGGATGTTGTGGCGCACTTGGGATTGAAGAACGCGGTGCCGAAGACGATTATGCAGCTTATGAACGTAGAAGGGCTGACTCGGGAAAACGTGGCTAGTCATTTGCAGAAGTATAGGCTGTATGTCAAGAGGATGCAGGGGTTGTCGAACGAGGGACCCTCAGCATCCGATCATTTGTTCGCGTCAACACCAGTGCCGCCACAGAGCTTTAATGATTCATCCAGTTGTGGTGGGCTTGAGAATGTGGCCGCGAATGGTAGTCGTGGTGGTGGGAACAGTGATAATCATGTGGGGATGCCTGTTCCGATGCCATATCCACCTCCACAGCAACTCATGCCCATGCCAATGATGGTAATGGCAGCACACGGACATGTAGGAATGCCAGGGGGAAATATGAATTCCCCAGCTGGAAACAATGGTTACGAGGCTCATTCTCGTCATAATCATTATCCACAGCAGTATAATAGTATGATGCAGCAACAGAGGGACTGGTCTGGAAATAAGTACAATGGTTACCTGCACCATGCTACTCCAAATGATAAATAAATCTTTGCTGAGTCCACATTGGATAGTGTAAAAATAGGTGAGCAATTTTCATACTAATATACTTTCTTGTTTATCATAAATGTTTGAACTCTTGCAGTGACTGTTTACGATTTTACTTTGCTGATATTGGATTGGAAAAACAGGGACTGGTACTGGATTCAATTCATTGGAAATGTGACTAGGTGAACTACAGCTAGGCACTTGTTTCTGATTTGCGGTTCTAGAAGAATAAATAGTTGTGTTCATCTAATATTAGTTCTTTTGCAAATGTTCAGAATTACATAAGAAATACTGATCTCATTCAATTGAAAGATGTTATTTAGACTGAACGAGGAAATGTAAGCTGTTTTGTCAAATTAGATAAATCCTATCACCAGAGAATAAAAGAGAGGAGGGAAAAAAAGAATTAACCATGACAATTAGAGATAAACGGTGTGAAGAAATTATCTTATTTTTGCTTCATTCAGGATGTGCTCTACTTTATTGACAAACACATGCCTCTTTCTTTTATGGTATAATTACGTTTTAGGGTTTGTTTAATTAGCCATGATATGGCTTGTTGAAATTCAATCTTTGTTATCATCTGATCTACTTTTGTCTGCATGATATTGGATCCCATTGGATGTTAGATGATTTAAGATAGGGTTGTAATATTGTGCAAAATAGGACACATAAAAATGATTTTGATTGTTGTTTATTATGGACTCAAAGGTGAGGTTAAACATTTTTGATATTCATTGCATAATTACCGAAGTCCATTCCCAAATAGATGATACTTCTATTTGACTAATCTGTTATTTCTCTTTCATTCACAGTAGTGCTGCGTTTTTTTTGTTGGGAAGTAAGACAAAATGAAACTCTGTATATCAATCAATCAGGATCAACAACTTACAATTTGGTGTTACTTTTAATTGTCCAGGGCTTTGTTTTGTCAATAGCATCAATTCTGCTTTATTTTCAAGTATATAGTGGTACTCTTCAAAAAATTTCCTGCATTTACACAGATGTCACTTCAAGTATGTATACAAATTGTTGTTACCTTCAGGCTTTGTTTGGATAACAAGCTTATTAATTCGCATTTGGTATTTCAATAGCTAATGGCATATGTATTGTTGCATGACTTATAATTTGTGATATGGTTTTTGTCATTATAGATTAGAAAATCATAATCAGCAATATAAACAGTCGACTAGTTAATTCATATTCAACCTATCTTCATGGAAACTGATTGTAACTAATTTCAAATATTTTTATAAATCTGATTATTTCCTTTAAAGTCTTTAAATCACACCTCATATAAGCATTTATATGATTATGCTTTTCTTATGTTAGAATAACCAATTATCTGACAATTGCTTAAACCACAAATAAACCAGATCCTGAGATGTATACCATTACTGAAATGTCAGTACCTAACAGAATTAAATGCCCATGAAGTTTCCTTTAGTTAATCATGCAAACATGGTATAAAGAGTACACGTATTCCTAATTCAGATTGCGATCGTCTCAATGGGGCCTTCTGGTAATATGTTCCTCTTCCTTGACTATAGTTGCAGCATTTACTAACTATTTATTGAGTTCTGGTTATTCTGTTTTATCAATGTTTTTTCATTTGAAATTGTGCTATCTTTCTACCTCCTTTAGTTTCAACTTATGTCGATTCACGTGTTAAATTTGTTTAAATCCTATAACATGCATTATGCTTGTAAAAGCTGAATATTTATTTCTCTTTTATGAGTTGCACTGTTTTTAATTTTCTTCTCTCCCTTGACGCTCATTCTGTGATCATTAAATTACTATGACTTTTCTAGAAACCTCTTGTTTGGTGGGATCATGGATGGGATCCAGATTCCTGAGAACTGCAAAATTCATGTGGTTCAACCCATTATATCAGAAATACCCACTCAAATTAATCGAGATCAATCAGTTCAAGAGTAGAAAAATTTCGTTGTCCAAGAGTTCCAACTCTTGGTTGTTTGGAACTCTATAGAAATTCAGTTTGGTTTCTGAGTGAGAAACAGATGCTTAGGGATTGTTAGCTTGTGAAATGAAGTAGTTCTTCTTTCCTGTTTAGTAGTGCAATAAAGGTGCAAAACAAAGTAAAACTCATCCATCTGTAAAGCATCTTACCTCACAGTTTTGGGATTTTATCATATGAACTGGGAATCCCCTTTGTTGAAATTTCAAATTCCTTTGATGGCTTATAAATGTTCCGAGTCTAAAATATAAAACCTTAACGTAACTTAAAAGAGAGAAGGTGAGGTAATTATCGGAAAAAGTGGTTGTTTTGAGAAATTAAATATTTTGCTAGTTTGAGATCTCTTTTAGATGCAATTTTGGATATCTTTCTTACGTAACTGTTCTTTTATTCTAATTAAATAGTAGGACCCATGAACCACAACTCCTAAGAAGCTTGGTTTGCTGCTCTGGATCTGTTGGGTGTTCAAGGGGACTTGAAAGAAACCATTGAAGATACTTTGAGGTATTGGAACAGAAATATTTGAGATTGTACCTGAATTGGATGCCTAAAAGACTCTCAGTTCACAAGGTATTAAAGTGGAAGCTCCCTCAAATAAATCCCACTTGCTTGCTGTCAGTTGCTAGTATATACTTAGCCTGTATGTTTATTTGTTGATGAAATGTTATGTTATAAAAATTACTCTCCTCACATCTTTGCAAGCTACCCTTCTCTTTAAGCCATCGTTATTGCTTCTTTGTGCCCCTAATTTATTGAGAAACGACAAACTGCCATTGTGATTGCTCAATTTTAGTCGTTATTGCTCTTTGTATTATGCATCGCAACCCAAATTTATTGAGAAACGACAAATTGGCATTGCGATTGCTGAATTTTAGACGTTATTGCTCTTTGTATCCGAATTTATTGAGAACAAGACTTTACACGTTTTCGTGTCATTTGTTAGTGTTTTGTCTTATTTGATTGGTAGCTTTTGCATTCGCTTCTGGTACCTTTTACATGTTCTTTATTTACTCAGTTATAGCTACTAGTAGTGGTGGATCAACCCCCCCTCATGAAATCAAGAACTTGACATTGCATTTAGAGCTTGGCAAATTACGTTTTGCTAAAAAGCTTATCAAACTTTATTTTTAACCATAAATTTCGCCCCTATTTGAGCCCCATTTTTCACAAAAATGGGTTTGTTTGGAAAATATGTGGTTAAAAAGTAGGGAAAAGTTTTGAATTTTTTAGCAAATTATTTTATTGGGATAATGTTTGATTGGCATTTGATAATGAGTTTGGAAAAAAGATGAGTTTTTAGATAAAAAGCCTCAAACTGGGGCGATTTGACTTCGTTTCTTGCTCCTATGGGTTCCTTATTTAATTCGAGGAGGCGGGCACATAGAATCGAGAAGAGAGTTAAGATCCCAACAATAGTATATATCCATGGTGAATCTAAAATTATGGTTGCTCCAAAATTCGGTATAATCAACATGATTTTTTTTATTTTTTTTTATTATTTAGTATTTTATGAATATGAATGATGAAAGTATATGTGTGAGAAATCTACTAATTAATCTAATTGTTAGTTTGTTTCTTACTATAATGAAACTATAGTGGACAATATTTCATCCTGTGCTGCCAAAATATAATACATGGGAGCATCCAAGTTAACACGCCAATTGTCCCAAAGTTTTGCCCAAATAACAACACATTTGAAATCGAATTGTTTGAAACACGCGTTTATTCCAACACGAATATCTATTGCATTGTTTCCACTTAATTGAGCAAGCGATTAACTGCTTTCGATCACTCTTAAGGAAAATATAAGTTGGGCACTTGTTCGGTCAAGTATTTTGATCAAGAATTACTGAAGTTCACAATCCTGAATATGGGTTGACACCTCACTTTAACAAGGTCGTAATATTTGACCATTTCACCAATTGGAGAGTGATATATCAAAATTGCATAATATTATTATTATTATTATTATTATTTTGAGTTGTGGCACTAGTGCACTCCAAGTGCATTGGAGTTGGCGTATGTATCAGAATTTAGCCCATGTTTGGTTCAACTTGAGAAGTTGACAAAAAATTGAAGTTCTTGTATTTCTTTCCAGTTAAGACAACGTTTGGATGAACTGAATCAAATGAAAGAGAGAGACCCGTGCGTCATCCACGTGGAATAGGATTAACTATGGTGAAATCATGTGCTCTAATACTTCAAATTTAGTGAATTTTCGTAAGTTGAGATTGTTGATTGATTTTCCTTAAAAGTTTAGATAATTAATGCTCACTAGTTGTTAACGCAATTCTCGTGGAGATGATATTCTACTCCGTTTTTGGTTATGATATCATACACTCACGATTTCAACACAAACAATCTTGAAATGATTGAAATGAATCATCCTAGACACCAGGTTATACATCAAGTTAGAGATTATAGCTCGAGAGGATGACTCATCTCAAGACAATATCCTCGAGGTCAAGGGTTGTTATTATGAGGGGCTAGGAAGGAATCCTCGGGTGTATGGAGCTGAAGGTCAAAATCGAGTATGATCAATTATGAGATTATCGCACTTGAAGCCCTAATGCAACTGTCTTTCCTTTTTTATTTTTTTGTTCCATTAATTTTAGTCAAACATTACAATTCTGATCCAGTTCTAGACCGTCGAAATGCACCAATTATATATAGATTAAATCAGAGAATTTGGGCATTTCTTCCATCTAGTTTGAATATTTGCATATATTCTGATGTTATAGTTATACAACAATTGTGCATGTGACACATGGGTTACAAATGAGACAGCGCCACGAATAATTTGACTTACCAAACACATCGAGAAAAGCATTTTTTTTTTTAATAGCGAAGTTGCAGCCGTTTCTATAGCTGCTAGTGTATCAACTTGATCAAGAGAGTTGACTTATCAAGAAAGTGAATGGCTGGTTCTTGGAAACTGACTGTTAGAATAACTTGAAACAATGTACAAATTGGAGGGGAAAATGCATGCATTAACTGCAGTTTATCTATATATATATATGGGCTTTAAACAAGAAGTTTTCCACACACACATGATGGGGAGCTCCAAAAATTTAGTTCTGGCTCTATTCGTCCTCCTGCTGGCTGCCACCAACATTGGTATTGTATAGTTCTAGAAATGATCACCTACCCCCAATAGACAATAGACAGGATAAATAAGGTTCTCTTGCCACGTCAATCGCGATAAATTTTTATTCTGTCTACTGCAAGTAGGAGATCAGGCCTATGTATAGTTCAGTGTCATACATACTTTGTAATATTTGTTTCCGTTTCTAATTTTTTCCTTTTGGACGTCTGAACGTTGCAGAGACGAGCATCATGGTGGAAGCGGTAAACATTTGCGATTATCCGAGCCAACATCTAGCACTATGTCCGGATTTGTGCGATGAAGTTTGCCGCTTTTATGAAAGTAGCATGAGTGGAAGCTGCGTTGGTCTGCAGTGCTACTGCAGGAGACTTTGTTAAAGGATTCTTATCTCTTGGAATAAAAATTTGAAAATGTGTGATGTTGATGGTTAAGTCTCTTTCATGCAAAGAGAGAATCAACCAGTTGTTATTTGAATTATTTACTTGCATTCAGTACTGTTTGAAATAAAACTATTAGATGGCACTCTTTCTTGACCATATTTCGTGATGTTCATCTTTACATCTTTGATTTATATACGATGCATTGTGCTGCACCTTGTCTCCTCGCAGCAGCTCCATTGGTGCTCTGAGATGTCACACTAAGGGTCCGTTTGGCAAAACTTTAAAATATCAAAAGCTGCTTCTAAGACTAAGAATATTTGTCTGACTAGAAGAGCTAGAGCATTTATAAGAAACAGAAGCTTGCCAAACAGGCCATAAAAATAGAACTTGATGAAGACTTGTATAATGCTGGAATATTTGCTGTACTATGAAGAAAGCAGAGACTAGAAAAACCATAAGAGAGGAAGAATAAAATACTTGGTAAATTAACAAATGAAAGAAAGATGTTGAGTTGCATGGTTCATTTTCTTTTTATGTAAAGGATTTTTATAATAGAGTTACATCCTTGCATGCTACCATTGGAACACTTCTCATAACAGAAACCATTGAGATTGAAGATTCTGTGGCAAAGAAACCATTGAGATGGAAGATTCTGTGGCGTGATAGAGAATGCTAGCCATGTGGTAGGTTTCTGTTGAAGTACATGTCCACGGTACAATCTGGACTTGATTTAGCTTCAAAACTGATCAAAACAATGATAATTGAGTGGATAATCGAGGATGACAGTTTAGGAGATAAAATCTGAAGCTTCTCGTCTGGGCCAGTTGGCATACACCAATGTAGTTCAAAGGAATTTATGAAATGAAGAAACTTCACTGTCCTGCCTAACTACTACCAATCTAGTTTCCTGTCCAAGGGATGGATTGTTCTATATCATACCACTTCTATCCAACTACAACTACGCAATCTTTTGAGTCTCCTTTTCTTCATCATCTTCTTCACCTTTGTGGCATTTCCCCACTTATTGGAGTCGGCATATAAATTTGACAACAGCACATTACTCCCTGAACTTTCAGGTTCAAGTTTAGCCAGATGTTTCGTGGCTATCTCTGCAAGATTTATGTTGCCATGCTGCCTGCATGCTCCTAACAACGCTCCCCACACAAATGAATCAGGCTCGATAGTCATTTTATCGATCAGATCATAAGCCCGATCAAGCTTGCCAGCTCTTCCCAAAAGATCCACCATGCAGGCATAATGCTCTAATCTTGGCTCAATCCCAAATTTGTCCTGCATCAAGTGGAATAAACTTTCTCCAAGATGAACCATCCCAGCATGACTACAAGCAGTGAGAACAGCAGTGAAAGTCAAGTGGTCCACTTTTCTTTTCTCCTCCCCAAGCAGTTGATTGAAAAGTTGGATTGCTTCATTACAATATCCATGATTTGCATAGCCAAATACCATGGAGTTCCAGGTGACAGTATTCCTTTCAGACATCTTTTGGAACAATGACCTTGCTTCAGAAATCAACCCACATTTAGCATACATGTCTATGAGCGCGCTCCTTACATATACATTCTCTTCAAACCCCATTACCACGGCATAACCATGTATCTCCTTACCACGCCGCAGATCTGCTATATTTGCAGCAGCAGGCAAAATACCACTAATTGTCTCTGAAGTTGGACACAACCCAACACTCAACATTTGTCGAAAAGTGCAAAATGCCTCCTCGTGCTCAAAGTTTTGTACAGAACCAGTGATTACTGAGGTCCAAGACACTACATCAAGTTTAACCCCCTCATCATCCATAATTCTGAAGATTCTTTCCACCGCCAATTTATCTTTTGCTCGTGAAAACCCTGCAATCAACGTATTCCATGTCACAACTTCAGGCTTCATTCCCAGAATTTTCATTTCCTCAACTAAATCCAATGCTTCTGTAACCACACCATTTTGAACATAGCCAGAAACCATAGCGTTCAAAGCCACCAAATCTATTTCCACCATGCCATCAAACACCCATTTTGCCTTCTCAACCATCGTACATTTTGAGTACATATCAATCAGTGCACTCATCACAAATGCATCAGATTCAAACTCATTTCTCAAAACAACAGCATGTAACTTCTCTCCAGTATTCCAATCAGAGAGGTGTCCACAGGCTTTAAGAACACTGGGGAAAACAATTTTATCATATCTTAATCCTTCCATCTGCATTTTGAAAAACATAGACATGGTCTCTTCATAAAACCCATGGCGAGCATAGGATCCTATAAGAGCAACCCAACCACGTTTATTTGATTTAGGAATTTTATCAAACAGCTTCCGAGCAGGCACCAACTGTTTGAATCGTGTGTAGAATGCTATGAGCTTGGAAGCAAAGTGAGTGGAATGAACCAACCCGTTAATTACGAGTTGAGCGTGTAAAGCTCTTCCTGATTGCAGGGCTCGATTCTGAATGCATGCATTGATGAGGTTTGTGTAATTATCGTATGAAGAATGAAAGAAATGTTGGGTAATGGGAATTTTCTGGTGGATTTGAACAGTACAATTTTTAATGATGGTAAATTGCATTCGAAAAGTTTATGAATTCAACAAAATGCTGTTTTAATTTGCACGAGATTGGATGTTTAATTCGAACATTGACTAACCAAAATGTTTAGTTACTATAAATACAATTCCTTTATCCGAATTGATTGCAAGATATGGAAAAAGTATCCATCTTGATTTAATCAATTATGTTATTAGTCACAACCTTATGTCGTTATACTTGAAAAGTAATCCTATTTGTATATAATCTATATACTATATTAGAGAATGATAGTTTCCCGCCCAACATCCCGCCTAAACCATATAAGTGGTCCTCTGCAAAAATATCTGACCAAACATCAGTCAAGTGGAGAAAGAAAAATAGAAAATTCAAAGTTGAGAAAGAAAAATAAAAAATTCCATTATTATTATTATTATTATTATTATTATTATTATTATTATAATATTTTTTTTTAAAACTTAAACCTTTTTTTGTTTTTTATTATTATTATTTTTTT
>CAIGRQ010067940.1:0-21590 GCA_903798375.1 Fraxinus sp. D2006-0159 | reverse complement strand
CCTAAATTTTGCCCAGTGACCATTTTTGAAAGTGAGAGTAAGTTGAGTGACCGTTTATGCACGTTTAGAACTTCAGTGACCATTTTGAAATTTTGCTGTAACTTCAGTGACCATTTGTGAAATTAACCCAATTAAAAATTAATATGTAAAAATAGTTTGCTTTGTTAAATTGAAACAATTTAAACCTATACAAAACTATATCTATCATTATTATGTTAATAATCGAGTGCAATTTAAGTTAAATTTGAAAATTAAATAAATGAAAAGATAGAGGTGGATATTAAAATTTAGTTAGTTGGGATTCAAAATCAAATTAGTCAATTGGACATGCATTTGGAAAATTGTTTTGATAAGCATTTATAACATTTTTCTGCTATACCACTATTCCGCATTGGAAGTTTTTTGAACCATTTGTGATAATGCATCTATAAAAGGAGTATGACATACAATATTTCTCTACGGATCTTTGATCCATTCATAAGTTAATAACTTTAAAATAAAAATTGGCAAAATTTGTAAAATTGCCACTAGTTCACCAATTATGGTTAAACCAGCCAGTTCTATAGGGTTTTAATCGGTTTTTGTTATAATCGGTTAACTAGGCATGATTGGCCCAATTTTGGGTTTGGTTCCTGGTTCTACTGGTCGAACCGATTGAGCAGGGCTGATTTTGACAATATTGTATATAATATAATGACTAGTTATTTGCTTACTTATATGTGCATAATTCATAAATAGTAAACTTTTCCCATATTGTTTATTTTAAATCTGTATGAAGTAAATTGTATAAGCTACATATGTATGAAAAGTAACACTAAACTCTTGTAAGAAAGTCTCAAAACCTTAAATCAATAAGAAATAACATGTAAATAAATGAATATATTCCTCAAAGTATGAAGTAAAACCAAATGCTATTGGGACCTTCTAAATTTAAAAAGCTTCTATGTATAACTTTTCTTTCTCAAATTCCATTCACAGAACCTTAATCAAAAAGTGATTGATTCATCTAGACAAAATGGAATCACATGTCACAATTAAACTTTGATACCACTTGTTTGAGAATTATTTTAGACCTAGATATGCAGAATTAATTAATAATAAGCAACAAGTCACTTAGTTATTGTTTTTAGATGATTAAGTTAGTTATTCCAATTAACATTAGGTTAAACAATTACATAAATGTATAGATCAAATGCAATAAAGTAAATAATACCAAATAGGATCATGGGGGAAAACCCCTTCTCAACATAAAAAACCACCTGACAAACTTGCCAGTAAAATTCACAAAACTCAACTTACAATTAGTTAGGCACTGCTAACCTTAATTGACTCTGGACACTTAACTTGTAAATCACCAAAAAAAAAAATTGGACCTGCAATTTCTAGCAACTCCACCCTACTTTTTCCTCCGCATGGATCACAAAAAATGAACTTGTTCTAGAGCACTAGAGCTCCAAGTGCCTCTTCTTCAAACCTTAAAACTCTAATGGATTAAGGTGAATGTAAGGTTTTTGATGTTTGATCTTTTTAGATCGTTTTGTGTTTTTATATGTGGCTGAGACATGAAAATATTGGAATATAGATTTGATCTTCAAATTATGTTCTCTTGACTAAAATTAAGGCTTAACCAATAATGAAACAATGTTTGGGATGAATTATGAATAATTGATCAAGCGGTTGAATCTAGAGATCTTTGGATCTGTTTTGAATCTTCAATAATATGATCTCTGTAATGAATAATGATTCAACACATTTTGAAACTGATCTATGGTTGCATATTTATATTAGGTAGTGTTTGGGGGTGAAATATGATTGAAAAAAATACTGTTAAAATTGAATCAAGATTTTGCTCTGATAAATACACTGCTTGATCCTTGAACTTGTGACCAGTGACTCCGCCGTTCGTATCGTGCCCAGCGAGCGACGATACTACTATTCTGAGCACACGAACGCCATCTTAGCTTACAATGAGCAGCCATATTTTTTTTGTTTCTTGATCTTCTTGAATTGTTTTTGATTTCTTTTAAGACTCTACCAACCCAAATTATTTTGATTTAAATTACAACTCAATAGCTCATATTTTGAATACAGAAATCGACAATTACAAATTTAGAAATTGCTAATTACAAATTTGGATATAACAAATTGCTCAATTTAATAAGAAATCTTCTTAGTGAGCTACCTAGCGAATTAAGTATTTGTTTTCTTTTGCGTGTGTTAGAGTTGTTAAGTAGATTGTTTATTCGAGATTAGAAAATGTTTAACTTAAGGTGTTGATAAGAGTATTTTACATGCATATTTAGGTTCTTAAATATGCTTGATATTTATTATTTGAGTGTATTTCTACTTTAATTAGTGTACATAATATTCTTTATAGGTAAACACTTGACTTAGAGGTGAATTGTGGAAAAAGGAAGAGACTGGATCTAAATTGGAGCTTAAAGGATAAAGCTTTCAAAATGTAATTAGATGATTTAAAAAATATGGAGATCAAATTCTACGTTTGTAGAGTTTGGTGAGCAAAAGTGAATATTTTCGAAAGTTGGAGACCAAATTTGAAGTAAATAAAAGATGATGGACCAAATTGATCAAATTGAAAGTATTGGGACCAATATGTGCATGATCGAAATTTGAAGGACTGAAACAAACAAAATCAAAATTTGTGGGACTTACTTGCAAGAAACCATAAAGTTTGGGAGCTTGAAGTTTACATGTGGGGAAAGAAGTTTGAGGCCTCGTAGAAAGCTAAAACACCACGTGCCTGAAGGAGTTATTTTGCGCTAATTTGCCTGAAGGTCAGACGAGGTTGTGCTCAATTGGTCGAGGCCTCCCTGGGTTTCAAATCTAGATGAATTTTTTTTTTTCTCTCCAACTTCAAGGTTATTTGGGGTACTTCTCAAGGCATCTTGAGAGTTATATAAAGAGCAAACCTAGGTAAAATAAAGGGGGGTCTTCATACTACAAAATAAATTCATAGAAGGAGAATTTCAAATCAAAAACATCAACTTCTTGGTAGCAAAATCACATAAAAGT
This sequence comes from Fraxinus sp. D2006-0159, assembly GCA_903798375.1. Lineage (NCBI taxonomy): Eukaryota > Viridiplantae > Streptophyta > Magnoliopsida > Lamiales > Oleaceae > Fraxinus > Fraxinus sp. D2006-0159. The sequence goes on along the minus strand of CAIGRQ010067940.1, from coordinate 18,557 downwards.
CTTGGGAGATTTTTGATGATTTTGAATAAGAAGAAATTCCGCTTGAGATCATTGAACGGTGGCTTAATAAAAAAGTCATTAGGTATACATTGACATTTTATAGCGCCAAATAGGATCTTCTGCTAATATTATTACCAAGTGACCATTAATGTAGTAAATATAAACATCAACGACTATTACTTTAAATAACTCATTAATATTTTGTTGGTAGACATTGAAAAAGAAGTAGTAGTTGTTTTAACCTTAGAAAATAAATTGTTGTTGAATGAAATAAGCTAAACAAATTAAAGTACATCTAACTTGAATAACTCTCTTGTCCTCATCATCATTGGGGTTAAGAAATGATTTATGTTTAATTCTATATGACATGTATTAGAAGAAAAAATTGAAGTTGTATATGTACTTGAATACATTTTCTTGTCTCAGTCGTCTGTAAGAAATATAAAACTCTGTGAAACTTTGTGATAGAGAGAAAATGGAGAAATTGATTTACTGTATATTAGAATTAATTGAATTCATGTTTGGAAAATGACATGGTATGACATCATATTTACAAGGAATGTTGTGTCCATGATTTGTGCTGTAGCTGTTAGACATGTTCTGTGGATGGCAAGAAGCTAATATCATAGATCTGTACTGGTAGTATGACTTGTATAATTTGTATGCTGTAATACCCTCCCCCCCACAAGATGGGAAATAGAAGTTTACTATTCCCATCTTGAGTAAATGGGACTAGAGAGTAGAGGAAGGTAGGGCATTGGTAAGAAGATCTGCAAGCTATAGATGAGTGGAGACAGGAAAAGTAATAACATAATCATTAATAATTTTGTCACGAATCAAGTGACGATCGAGCTCAATGCGTTTGGTCCTCTCATGGAAGACCAGATTGGCAGCAATGTGAAGGGCTGCTTGGTTGTCACAAAAGAGTTTGGCAACTTGAGGATGTGAAACTTGGAGATTGGTAAGAAGGTAATGGAGCCAAGTAAGTTCAGAACAAGTAGCTGCCATTGATCTGTACTCTACTTTAGCAGAGGAGCGTGAGACCACAGATTGTTTCTTAGGCTACTAAGCAATGAGAGAGCTACCCAATAAGACACAATATCCAGTGATAGAGCGATGTGTATCAGGGCAGGAGGCCCAATCCGAGTCACAATATACAATCAATTGTAGTGAAGATGCAGTTGGAAAGAGAATGCCTTGACCAGGAGCTTGCTTAATATACCTAAGCACCTTATGGGCAGCGGCCAAATGAGTTGAGGTAGGTACAGCCATGAATTGACATAAAGTGCGAACAAAATAGCTTATGTCAGGCCGTGAAATAGTTAGATATAATAATCTCCATATTAACCTGCAGTAAATGGAAGAATCCTACAGCAAAGCTCCAGTATTCTTGCTTAACTTCAAATTCTGATCCATTGGAACCATAACTGGCTGGAACCCAATGTACCAGAATTAGCAAGTATGTCCAAAGCATACTTACGCTGACAAATGTGAATGCCATGAGGAGAACAAGCAATCTCAATGCCAAGGAAATACCGGATAGAACTAAGATCCTTAATTTTAAATTAATCGTTCAAGAATACCTTCAAAACTGAAATTGAATTAAGAGAATCACTGGCTATGAGAATATTATCAACATACACCAAAAGGACTGTAAAAGAATCATCACTAGACTTGACAAAAATATTACAGTCAACCTTAGACTATGAGAACCCAAAATTCAACAAACAGGAGGTAAGTTTGGCATACCATTTTCTCAAGGCTTGTTTTAAGCCATAGGGACTCTTCAGTAATTTGCAGACCTTACCTTATTAGAACCTCCCTTGGTGTAGCCACGTGGTTTGTTCATGTAAATTTCCTCCTCCAAGTCACCATGGAGAAAGGCATTGTTTACATCAAACTGTTGTAAATACCAACCTCGAATGGCAGCAATAGACAATAAGCATCTCACTGTTACCATTTTTCCAATTGGTGAAAAGTCACGATATAGTCTATTCTCTCTTGTTGTGTATAGCCATTTGCAACCAAACGTGCTTTAAGTCTCTCCACATTGCCATCTGAGTTTCTTTTCACCTAATATACATACTTGCAGTCAATTGGCCTTCTTTTAGGAGGCAAGTCAGTGAGAGCCCAAGTATTATTTTGCTCTAAGGCATGCAATTCCGCATCCATGGCTGTGTACCAGTCCGGGTCTTTCACTACTTGGTTATAAGAGGTAGGTTCAATAGCAGTAGAGAGAGAAGAAGAAAAGGCTTGAAAAGAAAGAGAAAAATGATCATAAGACATATAGTTTTTCAAAGGAAAAGAACAAGTAGAAGGAGAAGTAGATACCTGAACCGTGTATTGAGTAGATGGAGTTAAAGCAGACTATTCATAGTGAAAATATGCTAAGTAATGAGGTGTTGTACGTGTTCTGGTAGACCTATGGATGATAGCTCAATAGAAGCCGGTGAAGGTGTTGTAGGTACAATAAGAGTGTTGTCAGATGTAGAGGAACGAGGAGAGCTACTAATAGGAGAAGATGAAGTAGTATGGGCAAGAGAAGGAGAAGGTAAATGTGTATGGGTTAAAGGTTGTGAGTTGTTGTTAGAAGATGTGAGAGTAGATGAATAGAGAAAATTAGGAAAGGGGTATTCAATAGGATTAGATGATGGAGAAGTAAAATTGGAGATAAGTTTTTATGCTGTAAATCAAGATCAGTATGAGAAGAATTGAGAAAAGGAAAGGATCATTCATGAAAGATGACAATCCTTGAAGCAGAAATAATATGAGTGGCGAGATCTAATAGCTTGTACCCTTTTGCCAAATAGGTAGCCTAAAAAGACACACCGTCTACCTCTGGGGTCAAATTTCTTTCAGCCATGTGAAATGGTAGTAGCAAAACACAAACATCCAAAAATTCTAAGTTGACTTTGCTTAGGTTTGATAGAGAAAATAGTTTCATAGGGTGATTTGTTGCTAAGTAAGGGAGTAGGGTTTAGTTTATTAGGTAAACATCTGTAATTATACAATCATTCCCGAAATGCAAAGGTAAACCAAATTGAAATCCTAAGGCTCTAGCTACATTTAAAACATGCTGGTGTTTTCTTTCCGCTATGCCGTTTTGTTGGGGAGTCTCCACACAAGACCTTTGGTGAACGATTCTTTTTTGGTTGAAAAACTCAGCCATTTGGAATTCAACTCCAAGATTCAAGACATTTTCTGGTTTTAGATTTTGCTTGTAGGAGATACACCCAAGTGGCTCGCGAGAAATCATCCACTATGGTTAAGAAAAATCTGCTCCCATCATAGGCAGGTACTGAACAAGGGCACCATATATTACAATGGATCATGTCAAAAATAGCAAGGGATTTATGTTGACTAATGGGAAAACGAAGTTTCTCTTACTTTGTAATTGGACAAATATAGCAAGGAATAATTTTATTAGAATTGAAAATGCCTTTCAATCAAAGTAAGCCTAGAATTTGAAATGTGACCAAAGCGACAGAGCCAAAGGTTAGAAACACTAGTATTATTCATTACAGAAGTTGAAAAAGATTGAGAATGAGCTGACAAAACCGCTGCAAGGGCATTTGGAGGAACAAGTTTAGGTAAAAGGTGATAGAGACTGCCCTTAACTTCACCCATCCCAATTGTGGTCCATGTGGAGAGGTCCTGTATAAAACAACGATTAGACAAGAAAAGCAAGCAGCAAGTTAGTGATTCAGTGAGTCTCTTAACTGAAATAAGATTGAAAGAAAAGGATGGCGCGCTTAAACCATTCTTGAGAAGAATTGTTTTAGTGATTTGAACATTGCCAATGTGTGTAACATGAATGGAAGCACTATTTGATAGGCTAACAAAATAAGAAACTTCAGAAATGATAGAGGTAAAATAAGAAGTACTGCAGATCATGTGATCTGTAGTGCCCGAGTCTATTGTCCAAGGAATTTTAGAAGATTGCACATAATTTTGATCAAAGGAGGTAAAGCAGTGAGATATACCAAAAAACTTGGGAGCTTTAGGTTCATTGGAAACATGTTGATGAACAACCTGTACATGATTGACAGATGGGAAAGCAGTAGAAAAATCCTTGTGTTGCAGCAAACTAATAAGCTCGGCTTATATCCCAGAGGATAACCATGTAACTTGTAGCACATATCCATCGTGTGGCCAGTTTGACAGCAATGATGCAAATGGGAGCTTGTACATTGCCAATCTTAAAATAGTTATCAAGAGTATGAACTTGTCTCCGACAATGCGTACAATATGATCTTTCTTTCCTTCCATTTGCACTAGTTTTAGCATTAGATTTATAAGTAGGATAAGAGGTTTTACTAACCAAGGCCATCAACTCAGGATTTGGAGAGGAACTAATGATCTGGTTTTGCTGCTCTTGCTATTGAATAAGAGAAAATACTTTGGTGATTGAAGGAATCAGATCTAAGAGCATAATCTGGTCTCTAGAATTCCTATATTTATCATTTAGTCCTATAAGAAACTGGATAACCTTGTCCCTCCGATCTCTGGCATCTAAAACACTTAATTGACCACGAGTGCAAGGATGTACAGGATCATAAATGGCAAGTTCATCCCAAAGAGTTTTAAGCTTACCATAATATATACTCACTGGATCATTTTCTTGCTTAAGCCCAGCCAAGTTCCTTTTTAATTGGAAGATTCGAGGTCCATTTTGTTGTGTAAAGCGATCTTTGAGTTCATTCCATACATCATGTGCATCATCAACAAAAGTAACACTCAATTTTACCTCTGTGCTGATCGAGTTTTGGATCCAAGATACGATCATATCATTGCACCTTTCCCAAGCATCCAGTAGTTCTTCAGAATCTGTAGGTTTGGCAATACTGCCATTGATGAACCCAAGTTTATTTCGTTCTCTTAGGGCTCGTCTCATGGCTCGTAATCATGTCATGTAATTGTCAGCAGTGAGGAGATCATTGAAAAGAATAATGGTGGTGTTGTCTACATGAATGATGCGAAATGGATTGTTTGGATTGGAAAAGTCAAGGGGAAGAAGGTTTTTGGGAAGTAGTCTTTTCAGTGTTCTTTGTATGCTCTTCTATTGAAAAGAAGGAAAACACAGAATCAATGAATCAACCACGCTCTGATACCATGTAAAAAATAGAAAAACTTGTGAAACTTTGTGACAGAGAGAAAATGGAGAAATTGATTTACTGTATGTTAGAATTAATTGAATTCATGCTTATTAAAATGAGAATTACACACATATATATATACCATCTAATGGAGACTTAATAATGGAAAATGAATATACAAGGTATGACACCATATTTACAAGGAATGTTGTGTCCATGATTTGTACTGCAGCTGTTTGACATGTTCTGTGGATGGCAAGAAGCTAAGATCATAGATCTGTACTGGTAGTATGACTTGTATCACTTGTATGCTGCAAGGGCTAATTTTAACTTATTGGTCATATGCTCGAATCCTACTTGGAGAGAATCAATTCATTTTGAACTAATGACCTTCATTTACGAAACGAACACATTACCTGATCGAGAGAAAGAACAAGTTTGCTGCAAGCTGAACACACACACACAAATAAATAAATAAATAAAATGAGACTCAATCGAGCTGAGACTGGTATTGAGTAATATCTATTTTACAAGCCCACCGTGCACACAACTTGCAGGCTTTATTCTTTTATTGCCCAAACATTAAAATACACAATCAAATTGCAGTACAAATATATTTCTGCCAAAATATTTCATTGTTTCTCTCTTAAAATTTGTGGGGGTAACCTTAAATTACCAAGGAAATTAAATCAGTTTGAACCTGTGTATGAAAATGAGTAATTCAGATGGAATAAAACTTTCTATCGATCTCAGAATTCCATGAATGAACCTAGTCTTTTCTCGAGCTTGAACAATTTTTACATTTTGGAGGTTTAAGGTAATGCGAGAAGTTTGCAAATCAGATCATTCTGAGTGTATGCATTGCCATCCCTAGTCCTTTAGAATTTGTGTAGAGAATAAGTTGGAGTTCTCTCACGCAATCCATCATCGAGGGTCTCTCTCGACTGTCTGTTCGGACGCAACGAGATGCTAGGTTTGCAAACATTATTACTGATTCCAACGTGTACGAACCTCGACTCATTTCAGGATCAGTAACTTTCCTCAATTTCTTCTTGTCATTCAATATGTGTCTGACCTGCAACATTCAAGTGCGTCAATTGAATACCGATAATACGAATATGATACGTTTGGTATATAGTATTAGAGTGTATTTTGCATTACTAAATCTTCTTTTTTTTTTTTTATTTAATATTGTCAAATGATAACAAATCCACCTTAACAAATATGTTGGACTAGCAAGTACTTGATCAAAGAGGGAAAAAAAAAAAAAAAAAAAGAATTTTATCTATTGGATTGTGCAAAGCATCTGTAAAAAGCTAATTTCAATTTTTCCCACCAGTCACAGAATGTTAAAAAAATTTCGAAGGGTCAGTTTAATTTTAAAGATGTTTTTCAATAGTCAATGTGATTTAAAAAAAATTCGAATGATAATTATACTTTCATAGTTGTTTCCCTATAGCATTGTACTTTTGACGTTGTTTCAAATCCGTCACGCTGGATTGTTTGAAAAGCTAACAATTATTTTGCACTGTGATCAAATCGTTAATTTTCAAATGGAAGACGGATCAATAGATGGAATTAATATTGTAACTACTATGTCCGCTGAAAAACAACGTTGAAACGACAGTGGCCATTGCTGTTTACAAAACACACCGATATCATTGGATTTGGATATAAGTTAAGGATTTTCTACGATACGAATATTCTTATGGTACCTGTAGAACTAGGTTCTGATCATTTGGTCCTTGGTTCAGGTCCACTGCTCTCCTTCCAGTCAAAAGCTCAAGCAGAACAACTCCAAATGCATAGACATCACTTTGTAATGTGAGTTTTCCTGTCTGTCATTTGATGAATTAGAATTAGAGCACAGTCTGTTTAAAGCGTGTTCCTTAATAGTACTAGAAGTCAATGGACATGGAGACTGTAATAAACAAGATTGTAACTTTTTTCTTTAGAATTTTAGTGCTGTCTAGTCAAATTTACCAGACAAGCCATAGAGGTAATCCTTCCTCTCCGAAGAATTACCCACGAAAGATCCTTACCAAAGTATATTCCGGGTCGAAATAGCCAAAAGTACCAAGCACTTGAGCTGTCACACAATTCTCCTGGCCTTCCGGCATCAACTTTGCGAGCCCAAAATCCGATATCTGCTTAAGTAATCAGTAATCAGAACATTGCAACAACTCTACCTTCTCGGAGATCAATTTTCAGGGGACTTGCATTTATCTTATTAAACAAGTTCTCTCCTACCTATAGATCATGCTAAAAGCATCAAGCATAAAATTTGTAAACGTTAAATCGTTTACCTTTGCCTCATAGTTACAGTCGAGTAGAATATTGGTCGATTTGAAATCCCTATGAACAATAGGAATTCCTACAGCAGAACTTGAATGGAGATATGCAAGTCCCGTTGCTGCTCCAAGAGCCACTTTTAGCCTCAAAGGCCAATCCATCTTTACTTCTCCAATTCCTAAAACTCGGTCGAAAGACAATTAGGAGACAAATATGTATCAGTATTAGACAGGACTAGACAGTATATAAACAAGATTTTAAACTTATATTTCTTTCTTAATACTGTCGAGTACTGTCCAATCTATCTTATTAAATGCGTATTAGTTGTTAATGAACCAACCATTTAAGTGATCTTGTAGGTTCCCTTTGTGCATATATTCATAAACCAGAAATCTGTGTTTCCCATCTGCACAATATCCAATTAAGTTTACTAGATTGGGATGATCCAATCTGCTCAAAATATCAACTTCCACGCGAAATTCGCGCTCCCCTTCTGCTTCTTTGAATGCGGGTAGCTCCATTTTCTTGATGGCTACTACCTTTTAACGCAAAAAAGATAATTGTGAATTTCGATAAATGCAGTGGATTAGTAATTTTTAATGGTTTAAGCTTTTAGATGATACGGTTTAATTTAATATGCAACCGGTAAGGATTAAGAATTAATAAATGTTAAAATGCACCTCTCCAGATCGCAGGGTGCCTTTGTAAACTCGACCAAATCCTCCTTTTCCGAGCAGATTCGCATCACTGAAAGAACATGTTGCCTCCTCCATTTCTTTGAGTGTAAAAACTGATGATGCATGGTGCCTTTTCGCTGGTGGATTCCTATATTCAATTTGCCAACATTCTGCAGGTTTATATACCCCTAAAGAACAGGATGTTTTCCAGTGGTAAGAACCACAATTCAAGCCCCGTGAAAAATAATAAAATTTGAAAACAAGCAAAGAACAATCAGAATTATGATCCACCCTCAAGTACAAGCCTCGTAAAATTCTTCATATAGTAGGAATTTTAAGGCGATCTATTCTTCTGATTAAACTCTACATGGTAAAAGAATCGGAAGAAGAAACTTACAAGGATTGTTCTGATCTTCTGATTTACTTCTTCGGCGCTTGTTCCATGCAGAAACTAAACCAAAAGGCATGATTTTTGCTTCTTATTTTGGACAAAAACTATGAAATGCATCTCATGAAACTGTTAACTGAAGACATTAAAACAAATCAAATAACATCTTGAAACATGGGAATATCATAAGTTTTTTTCAAATCACAATCTAAAAGTTTAAAAAAAAAAATAATATCTGATGATTGCTATATCATAACTAAATAAACTCAAGTCAAATCAGGTTCAAGGAGAAAATCGAGACAACACAAAGTATTTAGCGGACAAAGATAGTATTAAGTAGTACAAGAATCCGGTAGGAGTACGTATAAAGCAAGGAAAATGTTAGCTTTGTGAAATACTCCAACGTAATCAGCCCCTACCAACCTGAACTTCTCACTTGAAGAAAAAGGAAAAGCAAGAAAGGAAAAAAGATGGTACTACTTGCTTACCTTTGAATGAGATATGACGGGGTATGAGGTTAGAGCATGTTTGGCTAACCTTTTAAAAAAAAAAACTTTAAAAGTAAAAAGTAAGTGTTTGTTTTCGAACATGGTTGGACGTGTTATCTCAGTTGCATATTTTGATGGTAATCTTAGCTTACTGTCAAAATTTATTTATTTTATACTTAACTCGTACAAAATTTAATCATTTCAAAACTACTTATTTATTTATAAATAAAAATTTATGCTAAGACAAACATGCTCTATGTTTGAAAAGGAAAGACAATCTGCAGCCTCTTCCTACAAGAATTTTTTCTTCTTCTTCTTATGTTTGTATGTTAGAAAATTTCAGGTTGTGGTTAAGGGGTTGTTTTCATTGATCTACAAGATGTCTTCCTCCTTAAACTTTCTTGATTCTATGCAACAACTACAATAGTAATTACTCAATGGGATTTATTTTTTCTTTCGGGTGCTGTAGTATGTTCATGAAATAATATTTAAAATTATTGTCATTTCCACGTTTCATCTAAAAACTTAAATATTTAAAGAAAAATAAAATTATTTAAATTTTGTGCCATCTTATGCGAGATGCAATTTATTTTTTCTTCAAAAAATTAACCTACACAATTTTCATCAATTGGAAGTGAAGAGATTTGTGTTTGACATTGCTTATATCGTGCATGCACAAAACAAATTCTTTTACCTTCATTTTTTATTTTATTTTAAATGTCAAATCAGAATCAAGTAGTGATGGGCTAGCTTGAACCTTGAAGTTAGCTCATGGACTTCATTAATGGGAGAATGAGCGGTTCAATTGGACATTTGGACTAATGAGAAAGCTGTACCTCTAACAATAATCTAATTAATGGACATCATCTAGTAGAGTAAAAGCGATTAAAATAGGAATTTAAGGATGTGGATATTGCGCTAATTACTTAGTTTTGTCATAAAAACTGATTTTTACGGTTTAAGAAAAATTACTGAAAATTATGCCTATTGCATTTTTCTATCACAACTGTAAGACAGCGTACAAGTAATATAGCGGACATTTGAGTCAAGATAATTGTTCCAAAATCAAAATTGCGTGTTGTCATTTTCAAAACAAAAAAATACAAAGTCACAACTAAGTCACACAAAGCAGACATGAGTTCGCAAATATACATCGTTTTAGATTCACAAGGTTTCGTAAGATTCACGATCTTAGATCAATGGAATTTTCAAACGGGTAAGGTCTAGGTATTCTAGCAACTTATCAATTCAACGAGAGATATATCAACAAAACAGTTTCACTCACGATATATCACAAAAGATAATATGTTGTAATTTATCAAAAGAACAAATTTCAATCACGTAGTAACGAAGAGCAAGTAATTCCTAATTTCTAGCACAAACAATAGTTACCCCAATCCATTGTCACCCTACATGATGACGCGCTGATGCATAAATTTAAAAGGATTAACCAATTTACCAGAGCGGACATGTCTGAGTCCGTAAATTACGGATATGCGAATTTACTGCTTTAGGGCCGCAATTTATGGTCTAAAGTAATTCAGTAAATATTTTTGCAGTTTCTACCTCGAACCCGTCGAACCCACCAAGGGCAAAATCGTCCAAGATTTTCTGCAAAATCTGAAACACTAGAATAATAATATTAGTACATTAAGGAATTTCAAATGAGCAAAATGCCTGAAAAAGGTCGTCGAAAATAGCCTCCATGCGCCGCCGTCGCCATTAGGTGCGCCTCAGTCTGCAGAGTATGGGTCTGGTCTCAGTTTATCCTTCTGGACACTAGTTTGGCCAAAATTGAAGGAAACATGGTTGGTTTCTTTGAAGATCGCGAGCGCCTTCTCTCTTTTTCCGTCGATTTTATCGGGATTCACTCTAACTCCAGCTATGATACCATATGTTGGAAAAAAAAGATGATCTAATTGCACCAAGAAATCGGGCTTAGTATTGTTTTACACCATAATCAACAAAACCAATCACAAACCGTCACCTTCCCAAATCAATTGGTTGCTCCAATTGGTTATAGCCCACGAAGAGCTTGAAAGTGGAAAGAGATTGAGGCCTAAAATATGTTAACCACAAAGGAAAAGGAAGAAGAACAGATCGCCAAAGGAGGGCACAAAGCCGAGAGCACAAAGCTAGAAGAGGACCGAATCTGTTTTCTCAAGAAAGCAACGACCGATCAATCACTTCCACTATAACCAACAATAATGGGCAAGAGGTTAAATAGGTATAGTTTAGGTATGGGGCTTAGGTCAAAAGATAGGGCCCAATATGAAATGTATAAGTGGACTAACAACCTTAAAGTCATCCAAATCTTTGGGTTGGGCCATAAGCAACACTAATATAATTAAGCCATTTCAAGTGGTCCAAGTGGATTAGGTGATAAGTTTGGTCAAGTGTGGTGTCGAAACGTATTCAGTTATTTGGTCGAAGCCGACTGAATAAAGACAATACTTACATCATCGCCCGGAGGTCATTTGACAATGATTTGCCTAACAAATAATAATACCTTAGCGTAGAATAATGAAGATGCTACCCCTTATCGATAACATCGACAAGAGGTAGAAGGGCTAATGATATTAGAGACAACAACAATTGTCTACTATGTCCAATAAGGAGGAGGCTACTCAATCTACACTCTACGTAGAGCATCTATGCTAGGCTGCCTACCACTATGAGGCCCTCTACATTCATTTTGGGTCGTCTACCGCTATGAGGCCCTCTACATTCATGTTGGGTCGTCTACCACTATAAGGCCCTCTACATTCATATTAGGTCGTCTACTGCTACAAGGCCCTCCACAAAAAAGGAAAAATTCACATCGAAATACACAATTTTTGGTGAAAAAATTCAAGAAACTTTTGGGGGCTCAGAATGATTTGGAAAAGAAGAAGGTATAGTTCGAGATTGTTAAATAAATTCAAGATCAAGGTTAGTATCAAATTTTATTCTAAATTATTCGGATTATATATTTTATAGTTGTCTTGTTATGTGATCAAAACATGATAGGATAAACTCTATAATTAAAGAAGAAACCTTGTAAGCAGCTCGTTGATTAATTAATTGCTCATTTTTATTTTTTGAGTTGATTTTTTTTTTTTTTTTTGTTCTTCATAATAAACAACATAAGGTCCCAGAGATATCATTATGCCCTATAAAATCATTTGGAGATCTTTATGAGTTGATGTATATTTATATGTTCATAATTTAATTAGAGATAGTTAAGTTCACATATAAGTATAATGTTGCCGAAGCTTGCTCCAAAATCTTCAATTCGGTGATTATCAAGCTCATTTTAAACCAACCAATCTCAACCAATACTCAATCAAAAGTTCAACCTCTACAACTATGATATTGACTTCGGTTGCTTCTTATTCTCTCCCCCTCAAAGGACAAGAATATGTTTGTGATTTGCAAGCAACAAAGGAAAGAAAACAATGGAGGATCTAGGTTAATCTCAAGGGCACGAAGAAGACAGAAAAATGGCAGCCATGGTTTACTCTTGGAAAACTACGCACACAGTTCCAATAACCAAAAGGAGGGATATATAGATTTAGATTATAAACAAAATTGGCCAAATCTTATTAGAGCCTTCCAAGAAGAAAATATTTGGGTCATAAGCAACATTAATAACTTAAGATGTTTCTAATAACCCACATTATTTTTTACTCGAGTCTTTCGATTCATGTGTTGATAATAATTTCACTCATTATCGAGGCCTATGAAACTTATATCAAACCATTTAAACATTCTTACCCAAGATTTATTGGTAACCAAAAACCCAACATATAGGATTGATTGACTTCAAGATAGGATATTGATTATAATTGGACAATTGATTTTCACCTTAGGTAAGAGTTGATCATAAACTGATAACTGAAGATTAAAGTTTGTTAACAATGGAGGATTTGAGATCATAATGCATTTTTTGATTTGATTAATTTCAAAAATAGATGTGGTTAATGTTAAAGGGTAGAATGGTAGTTTTATTTACTTGATTAGGGTAGTTTAGTCTTTTTGCCATTTTGTTGCTATTTAGTCCTTTGCAATCTTTTTTCTTTGACAGATTGAATCGAACCCATTTTTTGGCTTGGAACCCTTGCTTCCATTTCTCTCTTCTTCATCCTGCTCACAATTTTCACATGGTATCAGAGACTTTAGTCTCGAAGGAATTAGATGAGGGCGTACCGCATCTTTATTCCTTGAGTTGTTGAAGGTCGAATGGAGCTTGTGCGAGAAAGTACACGACGAGGGCTATAAGTCCCGAAGTGGTTTCATAACCAGCTAAAAGAAGCCTTGAAAGCCTTGGCATAAGCAGTCCCTGGAAGTTGTTTCCTGTGAGGAGGTGATTATTTTATGTTCCTTTTTTGTGGTATATTTTAATTTGAAATGGGTTTTTGGTTAGCTATAATTTTGAGGTATGCCTTAAATTTGTGGAAGTTCTTAATGTCCTCAACCTTGTTCTGTTGTCTGATTGAAATTTTTGGAGGTGACGGCTCTTGGTAATACACCGGTAAAAGCTTGGCATTTTTGATATCGTTGTGTTGTTTGTTGATTGAATCCTTTGTGATGGAGGGTGTAAGGGATGATTCGCTTCAATCAATTACTGTGAGACTAGATGGAAAAAATTATTCATATTGGAGTGTTGTGATGAAAATCTTTTTGAAAGGAAAATCATTGTGGGATTATGTAACTAGTATTGTGACCAAATCCCAGCTCGATGAAAATGAAAATGATAAGTTTGTAGAAATGCTTCGTACTTGGGATAGGAACAATGCTAAAATTGCGACTTGGATATTTAATTCTGTTGAACACTCTATTGGTATACAATTAGCAAAATATGAGACAGCTAAAGAAATTTGGGACCATTTAGTAAGGTTGTTCACACAGTCTAATTTTGCAATGGAATACCAATTGGAAGCAGATATTCGAGCAATAGAGCAGAAAAATATAAGTGTTCAAGAATATTATTCTGCAATGACCAACCTTTGGGATTAGTTAACTCTTATAGAGGATGATGAACTTCGAGCTTATAAACCATATACTAAGAGCAAAGAGCGATGACGTTTGGTTCAGTTTTTTATGCTCGCCGTGATGATTTTGAAGGACTCTGTGGGTCAATTTTGCATCGTAATTCACTTCCTTCCGTTGATTCTGTTGTTAGTGAACTTTTAGAAAAAGAAATATGTTTGAAGTCTCATAAAGGAAAAATATATCTATCTACATCCACTACTTCAGTTTTGGCAGTCCCTTCTCGACCACTCACACAGAATCAGACGAGGTCTTATTTGAGAGTTGCTAGTGCTGAGTTCAGCTTTGCAAGCAGAAGGGACATTGGAAGGCTTAGTGTCCTAAGTTATTGAATAAACAACAACCTCCAAAGAGTCAACAACGCTGCTCACAACAGTTGCAATATCAGTCTTCTGGAAATTTAGAAGATCAATCACCACATCTATCTTATAGGCCCAGTACAAATACAGTATCAGCTGTACTTTTTTTTTTACTTATGTGGTACTAATACTTCGTAACCTTTTGGTCCCACTTTATCTGATCTCCGTGAGCAGCTTCAGAAGTTCCTTGCCACACAACCACATTCTTTGTCTTCATCTTCACATGTAGGTTTGTCGTCCCAAAATCCTTCAGGTACAACTTCCTCTATATGGGTTTTAAACTCGGGTGCGTCTAATCATATGTCACCTGACTCGACATCCTTTGTTTCTTTATGTCCTAAGTCATTTGTATCTATCATGACCGTTGATGGCACTTCAATGCCCTTGGCAGGTGTCGGTTCTGTTAGCACACATAATTTATCACTTTCAAATGTTTATTGCATTCCCCGTCTTTTCTACGAATCTTGTCTCTGTTGGCCAATTATGTGATGCTGGATACTTAGTTTTGTTTTCTTCTACTACTTCTCATGTATAGGATCCTCGCTCTCAGAAGCTGATTGGGGTAGACTGTAGACACATGAGATTGTATGTTTTGGACAGTCTGAAAGGACTAGATGTTGTAGCCACTGGTGTTGATTTATCATCCTTTTGTTTAAGTCATTCTTCCTCTAAGTTTTATTTATGGCATTCTCATCTTGGTCATGTTTCTGGTAGTTGTTTGAGATATTTAGTTTCCAAAGGAGTTTTGGGAAACTTACAGACTTATGATATTTCTGATTGTAGTGGTTGTAAACTTGCCAAATTTTCCGCTTTACCTTTCAATCGAAATACTTCTTCTTCTATTACGCCATTTGATATTATACATTCTGATGTGTGGGGACCTTCTCCTATTGCTACAAAGGGAGGGTCAAGATATTATGTTTCTTTTATTGATGATTATAGTCGTTATTGTTGGGTTTATCTTATGAAACGTCGCTCTGATTTTTTGTCCATCTATAAATCTTTTAGATTACTTATCAAAACTCAACATTCGATTGTAATTAAGTGTTTCAGATGTGACTTAGGCGGAGAGTACACTTCTACTGAATTCTCTAAATTACTTGCCTCTGAGGGCACTTTGTATCAAACCTCTTGTACTGATACCCCACAACAAAATGGTGTTGCTGAAAGGAAACATAGGCATCTAGTTGAAACTGATCACTCTCTCATGTTATCTGCCAAAGTCCCTAGAGAATTCTCGGGTGAAGCCATCCTTACTATTGTCTATTTAATCGATATAGTTCCATCGTCTCACACTTCTGGTTTGTCTCCTTTTGAAACATTATATGGACATCCTCCTGATTATTCTTTTTTGAAAGTTTTTGGTTGTACATGTTTTGTTCTTCGCCCTAAAGTAGAGCATACCAAGTTAACTTCACGCTCTGCTATTTGTGTGTTTTTAGGTTATGGCGAGGGATAAAAAGGTTATCGTTGTTTTGATCCTATTAGTCAAAAATTGTATGTCTCTCATCATGTTGTGTTCCTTGAGCATAATCCATTCTTTTCTATTCCTAATCACTCTCATAACATGACTAAGTCTGACCTCATTTGCATTGATCCATTCTCTGATAGTACAGATAGTCCACTCTCTCATATCCTATGCTTTATAGATACTCAATGCACTACAAGTACTAACACTACAACAAAAACAGCATACAACAACATTCAAAAAACGTTGCCATAGGCCTGCAGTAACGTTTGGACGTGTGTTCCAAATCGAGGTGTTGTCGTAGAGTAGAAAGATACGACAACATGTTTTAAACGTTGCCAAAGACCTACGACAACGTTTGCTAAAGACCTACAGCAACGTTTAAAAAATGTTGCGAAAGGATTCTTTGGCAATGTTTAGAAAAAACTGTCGTAGGTAATATTACATTTTTTTAAAATAAGCAATTTATATAAATTGACCGGCAAAATTGAAAATGCTCATTTTGAAAAAGTTTTAAAATTGCATAAAAATTGATAATTTCATTACAAATTTTTGAATCCATACACTTGAACATTAAAATATAATACAACATGACCTAAATAAAATTAAAAAGAAAAAGGAACATAAGTCCTCTAACTAATAAGAGATGAAAGATTCTTAGATGTATAACAACAAACTCGAGGCTAGTTCTCTTTACCATCCTCCTCTATCTTAGGTGCCAAGTTCAATGCTGCTGAGATCTTTACAAATTCTTGCAAACTCGGTGGAAGGCATCTTGACTATAGCATGGTACTCAGCTTTAGGGATACCAAGATGCTCACTATCAACATCCATGAGCTTCATCTCAAAATTTGAAATCTTATCTTGAGCTGTGTTCGAGTGGAAAAACCCATAAAATGAGTCAATGTAAACATTGATGACAAAATTCAAATGAAGAAATTTTAGGGTGCATGTAGCAACATTGAGCTTCCAATTAAAAGCATGCTAATTACACAGTCTGAGACCCAAAGAAAAAAATCAAAACTTTCATCAATATTTACATAAACATTGCATAATATATAAAAGAGACCACAAGACATACTTGAGACAGAGAATCAGAATGACAAATAATGACTTGAAGTACCTCAAAATTACTTTTCACTGGCCCTAATGAAAGTATTAAAATCTCTTCTGCTCCATGTTGAAAATCCCTACATGAACCAATATTTATCAGGTAAATCAAAGAAAGATTTCAAACTCCCACAGCACATATTAGATAAAAACTACTCACTTTTTCCAGCAGTTGCTCCTTCTCTTCCTGCTCCTCTGCAGTCAATGGTTCTCTCGAGTCTAAAGAAAATAGCACATAAAGACTATGTCTAATAGGAAATCATCAACCAATAAAATGAATTCTTGATGAAAGGAGCTAACAAATCTTCAGGTTCTTCCACCTCTATTGTATCTTTAATTTGATTCCTTTGATTTGCTTGCTGAAATGATGAAAATGTAACAAGAGAACCTTACAATAGATGTAAACACAAAAAGAATCGAAAATCCCCAAAATAACAAAACAGAAATTTGAAAAAATAATAAAATAGAAATTAAGGAACTAGAGAAAAGAAATCTGTGTCAACATAATAAAATCAAAAAATCAAAACAATTCCCTAAACTATATAAAAATCATCAGTTGCCATACTCTTTAATAAAGGCCAAATGGCTTAAATCCCCACACAAATATTAAAATCGTTCACTCCATGCCCAACATTTTCACAATTCCATAGTGCAAAACTAACATATTAGAACAGTCAAAAATAGATTCAGGAATTCACGGTAAATTAAACACTCGAACTGAATTTTGTTGCAACGTTCTCAATAAGGTATTTTGACAAACAATTGAACCGCATATCAAAATAAGCTTGGGGTGATCAGTATTAAGGCTTCGTACTCACAGGAAATGGCACATCTTCTTGTCTGTGTTTCACTCGCCTCATCTCCTCTGGATATCTAACAATAAAATCCTAGTCCTACCCTCATCTTGACAAGAAGATACCCCAACTGCATATGAAGCCTGCTCCCCCCCTTCATTTTCCCTTTGGTAGGTGATTTTCCCGACCGATTGTCAATTGCAATGTTTAAACGACATTTTAATTTTTTGATTGCATAAAGGAAGAAGCACAAAGCATGTCCAATGTAAAGAAACAAAAATAACCTAGAAATGCATCACAAATATAACTTAGAAATGCTTACTTTAAACCAAATCGAAGAAATGAATACTTGATTTCACGGTGGGCTTCGTTGCTCTTTGACGGTACTGTAGAGATTTATTCGAAATTGGGGTTGGGTATCGGCTAGAACTGATGGCAGGTACATACGGGAGTGAAGATTTTGCGCTGCCAGAGGTGTCGTTTGCGGCGAAAATGAGAACGGTATGTTGTAGGGTTATGAATTGGGAAAAATGGGGACTAACACGATTATCGTGTTTCTACCGTGAATTGACAAGTTATATATACATCCAGTGACACCTTTGGAAACATTCAAAAAAATTGCGAAAGGTCCTTTCGCAACGTTTGTTAAACGCTGCGAAAGGCTTTATATTTTATAACATTTGACAAACGTTGCGAAAGGTGGACTTTAGCAACATTTGACAAACGTTGCAAAAAGTAAAGCCTTTTGTAACGTTTGACAAACGTTGCGAAAGGTGAGACCTTTCGCAACACTCAATAAACGTTGTAAAAAGGGGTCTATCACAATATATTTCTAAAAAACGTTGCCAAAGCTC
>CAIGRQ010067849.1:429-12436 GCA_903798375.1 Fraxinus sp. D2006-0159 | reverse complement strand
CTCATTTGTATTTTTTTTAAAAAGTTTAGGACTATTATTGCAATTAGTTATTTATTTTTTCTTTACTTTTCTTTTTGTTTCATTTGAATATGAGGGTAAAATTGTCATTTTATCGAAAAAATGGTTGAAAATGACCTTTTGTGCAATGAAATGTGGAAGATATGAGTGAAAATGCCAAAAAAATAAAAGGTATGGATGTTTTGTGCTATTTACTCTTCATTTATGTATATATTATTAATTTATGGATATGTGATAGATTTTAATTTGCATTTATTTTTTGAAGAACCAAAATCAAACCAGAACCAAATGGTTCGATCCCGATTTGGTTTCATATCTTAAAAAGAAAATCGTTGATTTCATTATCAAAAAAATAATTGGTTCTTAGTCGATTCGATTTACTTAGANCTCTTCATTTATGTATATATTATTAATTTATGGATATGTGATAGATTTTAATTTGCATTTATTTTTTGAAGAACCAAAATCAAACCAGAACCAAATGGTTCGATCCCGATTTGGTTTCATATCTTAAAAAGAAAATCGTTGATTTCATTATCAAAAAAATAATTGGTTCTTAGTCGATTCGATTTACTTAGAATCAGAATCAAATTCAATCATGTACCTTCTTTTTATCAAAACTTAAGATAGGAGACCTTAGAGAAAGTATCTACTTCCATATTAATTGTACAGAAAATATAAAATAGAATTCACATGTAATTAAATAAATATATTTATGTGGAAATAAAGGTGAGCGAACAAGTTGACTAATTTTATCTGCGTCCTTAATTTACGCCTATTTTCACGACGCATTTACTTCTTAATTACAATAAAGTCGTGCTTAACCAGTTGAAATAATTATTAAATAATTCATAGAAAAATACCGAACACGTGGAGTCGTAATTTTCCCCATTGTCATTGGAAAAGTATCGTCGCTACCAAAATACGAGCTTGCAAATGGTCACTAAATCACTTGTTTATCGAAATTTAAAAAGTTATTATTTGCTCGCTAAATTTTGGTATAGATTACTGCTTGCTTACCGAAATTTAAAATATTACTTATTGTTCACCCAAATTTAAATAAAGTCACTCATATCATTTTTATCAGTATTAGAGGGTGTTTGGTAGAGATTAAAATCGGATTAAAATTGAAAAACTAGCCGTTATTGTTGACTTTTATTAGACGAGTTAATACAATTTTAAGTCCTCCCAAACAAGCTCTTATAGTAAAGTTCAATGAACAACGAATAACTTTGTTGAAATTTAAATGAGTAACAAGTAAACTTTTAAATTTCGATGAGCAAATAATAACATATAACAAATTTCAATGAATAATAAGTAACTTAAAGCAACTTAAGATCGATGAGCAAATACTAAACATAGCAAAGTTCATTGGCCATTGTATAAGTAAAACAATTAGCGCCAAAGGATAAAGCAAGGAGGAGCCTCTTTACTCTCTTTCTCCCTGTCTATCTATACTCTTCTCTGCTGTGTTCCTTCTGTGGACACCATTTTCATTTCGTTATTTGGAGAGAGAAAACTGAATTCATTGCGCAAGGAGAGGATTGAAGTGGTAGATCTGAATAAATGGCTGTTGATCCGAGACAGGTGTTAGCAGGAGTGTTGACTGTGACAATGTTCGTAATGCTTGGCCACATGATCAAGCGCGACCACTTCGATTCTTTTCAAGTAGATACATACAAGCACTTTAATTATGTGCCACTGTTATTATTTTCAAGTTTTTTATGGATAACTATTAGTGCTTGATTTGTTTTAATCTGAATAGATAGTTTAAACATGGTAATGCGCGATTGCAAAGAGATTTGATGTTGGATTTGGCTGGCGATTAATTCTGGAAGCTTGTACAGGAAACTTTACATTTGTGCATTCCTCTTAGATTTTTCAATTTTGTAGATACTGCACTTCATTCCCGTAGTTCATCAATTACAAGGAGTGTTGTAATTATGTATATATAGCTGCATAGACTTTAGTGCGCGAATGTAAGAAATGAGGAAGAAGGAGAAATAGATATATTATGAGCCATAATTCAATTAATTCTGTTATCTATCTGCTTTTATTATTTTTAATTTTAAAATGGAATATCAGACTTATCATTGATGTATAATTAATTGTCCGACTCAAATGATTTCTCTTCCCTTAATTTCTCATTTTCTTCTCTCTTTTTTTTTCCCCCGTTTTACCCTTCACAAAGCCAACCGTTCACGAGACAAGAAGGGCTTCAGAGCACGGTCTTGTTAGTGTTACAAAAGGGGGTGACAGGACTTGGAAGGAGGATGGCTTAACCCTAAAACCATGTTGGGATAAGCCAGTGTTGGGTGAGTAGAATGGAATTGTTGACAAAAAATCAGCTCCACTTTCTTGTAACATCTGCTCATTTTTGTCTTTTATTCTGTGACGCGTCTTCTCTTATTCTATTGTTATGCATTTATGCTAACAGAAGAAGCAGGCGAAGTGCACGGCTATGTTACCTTCTCATTAACAAACGGCCCTGAATATCATGTCTCTCAGGTATCTTAGTTTGCCATGCTCTTTGTATGTACTCTCCCTTATTTTAAGGTTGTTATGAGCCTTGTTAATCTGGTTTGACATGTTAGAATAATGGCATTAAGATAATGAGAAATGCTACATTTACAGCTTTTTTACACATTAATTTTGACAGCCCCCTCACGTGTGGGTGGAGCCCACAATCGCGGGCTCCACACCCATGTGAGAGGGCTGTCAAAATTAATGTGTAAAAAGGCTGTACATTTAGCCTTTCTCATAATGTCCTTGTATCAGTTTGTTCTGTAAAGTAAATTATTAAAGAGAGATCCTATACTAAAACTGGTAACTTGTACTCCACTCACTTTTATATTCTTGAGACATCACTGTAAAATGTGAAAGCCCGGCTTTCATATATTTCTTACCGTTTTGTAAACATTTATTCCCATGCACGAAAAATGAGACATTTCGTTTAAATTATTTGCACCTTTCCTTTTGCTTGATTCTGGTAATCTCTAACACTTCATCATTGTGATTTTATTATTCAGATTGCTGATGCAGTGGTAGTAGCGAGACATCTGCGGGCAACTCTAGTACTTCCTGATATCAGGGGAAGCAAACCTGGCGATAAGAGGTTAACATAACAGCATTTGTGTGTACTCATAACTTTATCTAATGAAGCTACAGTATTACATGGAACAGAACATGACGAAACTTATGAGAATATTTCCAATATATGTTGATTTAATGGAAGATCAGAGAGAAAAATAATAAGCACGAGTATACTGCCACTGCATCCAATTCTGTATCAGTGGACGTCACTTTCTTGTGTTCTCATTCTGTTTGAATTGTACATAACAGGTACCTTTCTTTCAGCACGAAGGTAGAAGTTGCAGATCAATAGTATAGAGTGCATAATACTACAAATATGAAATAACCAAATTTACATTTTTTGAGACATCAATGTTTATATTTCGTGGCTGGGATTTTTTAAGTTTCACAGGCTGGCTATATTAAATTTTAAATTTTTTATAATCTGATTAAATGGTGTTATTAATGTGCACGAATGATGTGTATACAGTGATGATCATAACGAGGAAAGTGCACTTTTAATGTTGCATTATTTGTAACTTTCAGGAACTTTGAAGATATCTACGATGTCGAGAAGTTCATTACAAGTCTTGATGGTGTGGTGAAAGTCGTTAAGACCTGGCCTTCTGATGTATCATCACGTAATCTTGCAGTTGTAAGAGTCCCCAATAGGGTTACTGAAAATCACATAGCTGAAAACATCGAATCGATTTTCAGAACTAAGGGAAACCTGAGGCTAGTGACTTACTTCCCTTCAGTAAATATGAAAAAGAAAAGAGAAAAGGCTAAAACCGATTCTACTGCATGCTTGGCAATGTTTAGTACTCTTGAGCCACAAACGGAAGTTCTCGAAGTTGTCAACTCCATGATTGATCGCCTGAGAACCTTGAGTCGGAAATCAAATGGACAGTTTGTGGCAGTTGATCTAAGAGTCGATATACTGGAGAAAAAGAGTTGTCATAAAAATGGTGGTGCCCTTGGATCAAAAAGCTGCTACAATCCACAAGAGGTAGCTCTGTTTTTGAGCAAGATTGGCTTTAACAAAGACATGACAGTGTATGTGACTCAATCAAAGTGGGATAGCAGCCTCGATGCCCTAAAGGACTTCTTCCCGAAAACTTATACCAAGGTAAACTCCATTTTTAATTTATATTTTGTCATTGTTATGGATTAAGTCGATATAGTGGTTCATCCTCCCCGACCAAGGAATATTAGGTCAATGTACAGTTAAAAGGAATCTGTGTATAGAATTTATAGACTCCACAGAGTCTGATACTTGCATGGAAATAGGCTCATGATCACAGATATGGACAACTATTGTATATATTTTTCACTTTATGTTCAGCTTTTCTTCAAAATTCCCAAGAGTTGAATTTTATGCTATTTTCTTTGCCTTTGCTCTATTGCAGGAGGCTATAATGCCCATGGATAAAAAGGATAAATTCCTCAATTCTGGCACTTCAGAATTTGAAAAGGTAATCGATTTCTATATTTCTTCTGAGAGCGACATTTTTGTACCAGCAATCTCCGGCCTCTTTTACGCCAATGTTGCTGGAAAGAGAATTGCTTCTGGCAGGAATCAGATACTTGTTCCAGCCAACATTCAAGGTTCTTCTGCTACCTCTGCAGATTTCATTTCTCATTATGTGTCGAAAAAGAACCATTTTGCCTATTCGTGTTTCTGCTAGTTCATGTTGGAATGAACGACCGAACAGAACTCAAGAGATATATATATGTAGCTAGATTCTGAAATCCAGGCACTTCTCTTTCAGATCAGTCCAACTTTTCTTTGTAAGAATACGTGCAGTTAGCTGTTAATTTTTCCATTTAAGAACTCACGGAAAAAGGGGTCATCCTTCCCTTAATATAGAACATGTGCTTGTATTCCTGTAACAATTTACAGTTAGCAATGTCAATGTTGATGGCACGGTCCATATGTTGGGCGCCTCTCGTCAACGAAGCTTTTTTTTTTTTTCTTGCAAAAGGATCTCTATGTTGTATTCATCTAGAGAGATTAAACTTTACTTAAATTCAACAGTTAGTCATCCAAAACTTTTCTTAATTTCATTTTTAACATAGGATTCACACCTTTTGAATTTTGAAAATGAAGTGCAATGTTTAAAGATTAAGGACAAGCTTACTATTCGAACATTAAATGAAGTGCAATTTTTTCCTTTCAAAAGTTTTAAAGCATGACCTCTATTCATTTCAAAAACTACAATTAGTGCCTTCTAATTTTTTAACTAAAAAATGAATAAAAAAAAAAAGGGGGAGATTTTTTGTTTGGTATATCACACAAAGCTTAATATAATGCAACTTTAAAAGCATGTCCTGTTTGGTACAATAAACTACTTAATACTGCATAATGTTAAAGAAAGAAAACAAGCTAAAATTTTATCATGGACTCCTGCGTGAGAAATTCACCTTCAAAAACTAACATAACGTACCAAGGCAAAATTTAGATGCATCAGGCACGCCATGGGGGGGCAGAAGTGAGGTGAGGGGGGGTGGAAACGAGAAACTGTTGATTATCATTAGGACAGAGACAAATAATGAACAATAACAATCCCTCAATCAAAACTTTTTCAGACGTTACTTCAACTACAACATAAATAGGAAACCAGCCTATCTTACATATGTTGTTTCTGTCAATGATATCAAGTAACATATAAAAATGGCAATCACAAATCATCACCATTTGCCGCAACCCTGAGAACCATTTGCTCCGCCTCTAAATTTTCATTCTGCAAGAAGATAAATATAAGTAACCCCATGCGATAGGCACAAACAGTTAACACAGATTCCTAAATGTACATTGGCACATTAGAGCATGTTTGGCTGACATCGTAAAACTGAAATTGGACCGAGCTTGCTGTACAGGGCCATTTTACCAGGCCTTTTACAGGCTACTCACATACATGGGGGGTGGGTTTTTTTTGTGGGTTTTTTTAATGAGGTGGGTCCTTGTGAGGGGGCTGCCGTGCCTGGCACAGCAGATTTATTCACTGAAATTATGTCCAAGTAATTTTGTCTGCAAACATATTCGAATTACTTTTCTTGTACATTTTTCGAAGACAACTCTCACAACTTATTTTCAACTTTGACCAATAAAAAAAATATTAAAGAATATTTACTTGAAACTTATTTATTTGCTTATAAGTAATTTAAATTTAGCCAAACATACTATTTATGGCAGAGAGAACACTAATGGATAACGTACCTTGTCGCTCCTATTGCGGGGAGGATTTGTTCCCATGGGTGCTGCCTTTGAAAGGTCCCTCAAAGTTCCCTAAAATAAGCAAATTTGGACAAGACACAAGGCAAAAGAGGTCATTATTTTACAGTTCCAACTAAAATAAATTTTATAACTGGAGTGGTTAGCTTATTGACTTCAAAAACTTGGCTCAATTACGAGGTAAACAGACATCAAGTAATCTAGAGCAGCTCATCTATACTTGTATTGAGAAAAGACTTGATCCCATATGTTGATGTGAGGACAGCATCACAAGAAATTAACGGGTTGAATAATTTAGAGGTCAATAAACTTCTACAGAAATTTTATGTTGGTCACAAAATTCGTTTATATTTTAAAATTTAAAAGTGGTCACTTTACTCGGGCATTGCTATTATTTGGTCACTCCACCCATATTGGACTAATAGTACCAAAAAAGGTGAAGTGACAACTTGATTGTCCGTCAGCATTTCTGTTAGTTGGAAAAAAGCTCGAGCAATAACCAACTTCAATGATCAGCTTGAGAATTCGCAAAAGGTCAGTCACCACTAGTGTTGTTAACCTAAAAATGAAGAGCTCAATGTATAGGAAAAGTAAAAAAAAATAGGGTTCCTTACTGAATCTGGATGTGCACTATAGGAGGGACCGATTACTTAATTGTCCCCTGGCAACACAAATTGCTTTGTTAAACATTATCTACTTCAACAAAAATCCCTCATTGTTAGCACAAAATCTTGCAGCAAGCAAGAACGAGAATACAGGAGGATTATCTAAAATGAAGCCTAACATCTTCAATGAGAAATAACCATAAAACAAAATGCTGTGTGTATGAATTTGCACAGAAGTTCCTTGAAATCATAGGCAGTAATGGATGTGATTAAAGACTATTTCATGACAGCTTCCCAAACTCGATTAAGTTCTTAGTTTGATAAAACTTCACTAAAATTTTATTGGGTCAAACTTCAATTTTAACCACACGTTTCATCAACTTTTATCAAGATTTGCCAAAACTTTGTCACGTAACCCCTAAATAAGAAAGAAAATAAGGTGAAAGAGAGAGACAAGTTCATAAAATAAGGAGCAATTTAAAGCTGAATATCGAAATAATATATCTTAAAATTCCCATATTCACCTTATTAGCCCACATAAGTCCACAGGCATTACAAAGGGTCCTCGGCCCATCTGGTCCACGTCGCATCATAGGAGTCGCTTTCTCACTGATACCACAGTGTCGACAGCTGGCATGGATATTCAAAAAAAAAGTAATGTTCCATTACTCCTATGTGATATGGGGCTACTAAACTTTTTGAACAAATAAAGAGTCACACATCACTTTCTTATTTAGTGCTAGATGCACAACAGGACAAAAGAGCTCCCGGATGCCTGCTTATATATATCTTTAGAATCCTTGTTTCCAGGGAAAATAAATAATAAGGTCAGTAAGTCATGGGCTAGAAGCTTAACAGAAATACAGAACTAGAACATTTAACATTTCCTGGCAGTACACAATAAGCACCAAGCAACCAACAGTTTGCATATCCACATAATGATACCATTACGAAATCCATTTGCCGCGGTATCATATTTATAAAATTGCTTGTTAAAAGCATTGTGTAGTCAAATAGTATCATAGTTCTGTGCTGAGCTTTTTAGCCTTATTAACATCACTAAAATTGAGGGTCATATAAGGTGTTCTTCATATAGCAGCTTGCCAAATTACATTAGCATCAGGATACAAAGTATAACAACCTCAAGAGTCGAGAGTAACTTGAGCAAACACAAAGCGGCATAAAGAGAGGAGAAGGAAGGAGGGGAGATAGCAAGAACAAGAATACTATATAACAAACAGTTGGCAAAAGGCAACAGTCAGTAAAAGAGATCTAAATAAGAAAGTTGATGAAGATGAGCATATGACGCGAACTCACGAAATCTCTTGAATTTGGGATGAAGTGCCATCTGCTCCCCAGTTTTGGTTTGACTCCCAACTCGAAACTGCTGATGCAGAATCATCCTGACTGGGCTTTGAGGATGTAAATTGTCCTTTATTTCGCTGCATCCTACAATAGTTGGAAAAAGATTAGAAAGAAGAATCCAATGAGAACATGTAAGAGAAATAGACAAGTCCATGGCAAATTCAAACGTAGTGTGGAATGCACCAAAAAAATAAACAAATAAATCCTCATGCCTTAGAGCAACCTCCTTACGAACAGTATAACGGATTTTCTTTTCGAAATTTCGTTCTTTCCGCTTTTCACGGAATCTAATTAGTGAAGCCAATCTCTGAGGGACATTGAACTTCTGCGGGGTACTTGATAAACCCTGTTTTAAATGATCGTTAGATGGTTCTAAACGAGACAAAATGCTGAATATAACGAGTTAATTCAAATTATTCATACTCCACTATTATGCATGGATACTGGAACTGAAGGAATGTTAGGAGGTACTTCACGTCCCCCGAGTAATAGAAGTACAGCTTGAACCTGAAGGGAATAATTTAAATAACTTTAATTTATCATCTCAACAAGATTAAGATACGGACAAAAAAACCTCCCAATGAAGACATGAATTCCTTTTAAAATCAATATATACCATCAGCATATAACATGGAAAGATGCAGAATAATTGGCACTTTGCACATACTTTGAGCTATGTATAGTCACTATAGTATAACTATATGCCTGAAAAATACCACTGATTTAGTTTACATGCTCAAAGTGTCAAAAAACATACCCCTCCTGATTTTATGCTCAATAGCAACATAGTTTTTATCCAAATACAACTAAGCACCTATTCATTTTTCTGTTTCACCTACAACTATTCCATTTTTTGCACATCCTATATAATTGTATTTAGTAGTCAATCCGTTGGGCAGCCCTCCTCTGTGCATACTGTGATGAGTAAAAGCTTATACTTGTAGAACAACCACCCTGATAGGAAAAAGCATGTCATCAAACAAACAAGTAAATTCACAATCTTTAGTCATTTTCAGATAATAACATGATTCAAACCTATAAATTTGCCTCGGTTTAGCAGATATTAATCGTTTAAAATACACGAAATGAAGTATTAAAATTCTCTCTGCACAAGGAAGGTTACCTTTTCAGGAGATACAGAGTCAAAAACATAAACCTGCCCCTGAAAAGAGAGTGTTAGCTGGTTATTATCCTCAGTGCCCCCTCCTTGAGATACCAATGCACCATGGTTATCAGATAAGTTCCCAGGATCAGCAGAGACCTCCCCGTCCATACCTTCACTTTCTCCACCACCACTATCGTGGCCATGCTCATCATGGTCCATCACATTCCCATTGCTCATATGATGATGCAGACCAGGATGATGATGGTGGTGGTGATCTTGCTCTTGCATGTAATGGCCAATCATTCCTGCTTCGCTTCCATGCATACCATCCATCTTCACTTCAAATTAGAAAAGTAAAGAACACCCTCTATAAACCTACAGCATTCAATTCACACAATATTGATGACTCAAACCTTGAGAGAGAGAGAGAGCGTCGTATATAGTAATAATGCACTTAACCTTCTTAAAACCATTGTTTAGTTAGCCATTACCCTATAATTATCGAGCTAATTAACACAAATTTCAGAAAACCTAAAAAAAAAAAAGGCATGTTCGCTAAGGGATAAGAATGCAGCAATATTCAACTTCATAGTTAATTAATCAACAGTAAGAAACCAAAAATTAAAAGAACCTAAGCTAAAACTAACGAAAAAAGTATGAAATTGAATTATGAGTCGAATAATTTAGCAAAAATGATAAAGAAAAAATACCATCAAATTTGGAAGTTAAATATATAACGAAGAATTTGAAGAGTGCTGGTCGGAGAATTGAGGAGTGGCGGAAAAATGGAGGAGATCGAGAGATTGGGAACCAATGGACGGTGGAGATTTGGGGAAGAAGAAGATGGGGGAGACGCTACGAAACAAACTTGTTTACGAAAAAGGTAATTAGGGTAAGAAATTTGTTTGCGTAATTTGCGCATATCCCCTGACGTTTGCATATTTGTGAAATTCATGCTTGTACAATTTTCTTTATAATTCCATAATTGGTAGGCATTATCTATTTAAAAAAATATTTTTTAAATCAACAGCACGAATTTTAACAATTCACACTTGTACTACTAGATTAATCCTCGTCGAATATCTTCGTTATCATTTTTTTTTTGGTGCAAATTTCTCTAAATTAACCAAACATTGCAGAATATCCCCTATCGTCCATTAGTTTACCGATTAAAAACGGTTGAGAGGGCTAAAAATTCAAATGGTATTTTTGTCTCTTCAAATCCAAACACTCGCTTAAGACATCAAATAGAGAAATTTCCTCTTATATAAATGGATAGTGAATGATGGATGTAAGTAGAGATGGTAATGGGCTGGGCCGAGTGGATGCACACGAGCTCGGCCCATGCTCATCACGAGTCGAGCTTTTGCTCGGCTTGTTACTCTTGGGTCGAGCTCGGCTCGCAATCTCGTCAATTTTTTTAAAAAATAAACCTTTTTAAAGAAAATAATAAAAATCAACCTTCGATTTGGACAAGCCCACGAGCCGCTCGCCTGTGGGCAAGCTGAGCGGGCTTGGCTCGCCTAGCGAGTCCGCCTGCTTGGCTCGAGCTCGTCAAATCCGCCCACGAGCCGACGAACCGATCGGCCAGTTTGCCACCACTAGATGTAGGTAGTGGAGGATGAAAATTATTTTGTGATTTTATAGTGACGTGTGTAGTGAATGGTGAAAATTAGACTTTTCGTTTTGTCGTTATTTGGTATTAAATGTTAGTGAATGTTGTTGTTTGCATTATTGTATTGCTCTAATATTAAGTTCAACTTTTCTAAGTATTTGTTGTGTTATTCTAAATTTTCATGTGTCTACTGAGGAAGAATAACAAAAGGTATAGCGCTCAAACGTTTGTGTGCAAATCAACATTGGAATCGGTAAAGTTTGGAAAATATAACTCTGAAATTGTTACATTTTGCGAAATACAACCTTGAAACTAGTTAATTTTGCATAATACAGTCCGAAATTGATAAAATTTGAGCAAAACAATTCTAAATTAGATCTTAACAAGCTGAAAGCAAAAAATTAGCAAAAGAAACCGACAAAATGCAAACCTTAAACTTGCAAAAACAATCTTTTGATGCAAAAGTTATCAAATTTCAAAATCGAATTGGTCATAGATGCTTAAGAATTGAAAGCATTGTGTGCATTCTTTGAGGGTATAAATTGAGAATGTATATTTATGGGGACTTAAGATGCAATTTAACTTTTTAAGTAATGTTCGAGGCTTTGAGCTACTTCACCCGCCGGGTTATGTTTAGGCCATGTCCTGATATAAGCCCACGAAGTTATCACTATTAAGGCAACTCTATTGAGAGGTCAAATTAGAACCGTGGTATCTCAAATATAGTGTAAAGTATAGCCTGGGCCTCCATTAAATTAAATTTTTTGTTTTTTTTTTTGTCTTTTTATTCGATACATATTCTCTGTTCACGAAAATATATTTCGAATTTAAATCACCGCAAGTGCACGTTTCGTTGATAAGTAATAAAGTGAAAATCCTAGAATTTCGAGTATCGTTCCCACGAGGATTGATTTAACTTGATTTCTATTATCGAGACCTTAACTGAATCTATAAGACTCAAGATGGTTGATGATTTGAATTTTATAACTAAA
>CAIGRQ010067820.1:0-10240 GCA_903798375.1 Fraxinus sp. D2006-0159 | reverse complement strand
CCGTTGTTCATATCGTCATTTCCATCTGACGCCATTTAACCTTAAAGAACGACAACAAAATGTTTAGAATAATAATGAGTTTGTAAACTAGAGATAGATTCAAGATCTATGTTATCAATTAAAAAAAAATTACGAAATTGAAATATGAGAGCAAATTATTTAGTCAAATTTCTAACAACTTAACAATTATTTAAACACGAATTAAAAATCATTAACAAATGATTAAAATCAATCATTAAAAGAAAAGGTAAACAATGATGAGGCAATCGTGCTAGTAATTGTAAAATAATTCACTAATCATTACCAATGATTGTAAAACCACGTTTGGTGATAAAACCATGCAAAACCAATAATTTAACCATGCAAAACCACCTTTTTTGAAAACATGCAAAGACGAATTTCTTACAATTGTTTTTCTTCCAATCTTGATCGATTCAAAATCTACCTTAATGCACTTTATACAAATGATGAACAGAACTGAGGAAAGCATGAATAGAGGGAAAAAAAATTAACACGAATTGAAATTTTTTTTTTCCGAAACTGACGAACTAGGAAATTCATAGAAACTGTTTTTCTTTTTCCTTCCAGAAATGATGAACAGAAAGAATTTGATTCACCAAAAGAATTCGATTTAAGCTTGTGGGTAAATATTGNATTGAAATTTTTTTTTTCCGAAACTGACGAACTAGGAAATTCATAGAAACTGTTTTTCTTTTTCCTTCCAGAAATGATGAACAGAAAGAATTTGATTCACCAAAAGAATTCGATTTAAGCTTGTGGGTAAATATTGGAGAATCAAAGTAAATCAAACCAAAATCGAAGGCCCGTTATTTACACGATTTCCTTAAATCGAACTCGCCGCCTCACTGGGGTGCAAGAAGTTTTGATCGGTGTTCGGTGCCCAGGATACAATCGGTTGTCGGTTCACGCTGCACAACGTTAGCCGCCTACGAACTAGCTGGGTCTATCTCTCAAAGAACTTTAGCAAAGGAAGAAAAAGAATAAAAACCGAAAGAAGTTTGATATTGGAATGATAGCTTATATCTTTCTTGTGTTTTCAACCAACTGAGAGCTCTTCTATTTATACCCATAAATGAGGAGCGTGGTCATTAATTGACATTGAAGATTGATTTTTCATAAATTCTGAAACTGAAGTGGAAGGCTGAAACGTTGAAACTGATTTTCATACAAATGGATGGATGAAACTGATTTTCATTCAAACGGATGAACGGATGAAACTGATATGATTTTCATTTTCATTCAATATTTCCAACAGCTTCAACCTTGCATGATAAGAAACCAACCTTTCCTTAGTAACAAAGTTCAGTTATTTATATCGTACCATAAGTAAAAGACCCTGTAAAATTAGTAAGGTTTGGTTTATAACCTTTGTTGAGTTGGTCTCTTCATGGGAGGAGAAGAGGAAGCATTAGTTGGGTGATGTTGAATATTCGAAAGTCAAAGTTAGGGAATTTATTTTTAGGAAAGTATTTTAGGAATAAAAGGAGAGATTGATTGTAATCTTTTCCTATGATTCTGTTTCCTAAATTTTAGGGAAAGAATTAAGCTAGTTAGGAAAGAATTAAGCTAGTTAGTTATTTCTTTTATTAGACATTTTTCTTTGTATATATATGCTGATGTAGTACTGATTTAATTGAAGAAAAATATTCAGAAAATCTTCATGGTATCAGAGCCGTCTCTCTGAACCCTAATTCCTGCAGGCCGCCTTTCTCTGGCCATCATTCTTTCCTGCCATCTCTTTCTGGCATCGTTCTCTCCTGGCCATATTTGGAGCATGACAAAATACGGAATGGCCTCATCACAAACATCCAACATCACGGCACTAGAATCAGGTGGCAGTTCAGAAATTCCAAACCTTGGTGGCAGTGATTCTTCTCCTATTCTCATCACAGGACACAAATTAAATGGCCATAATTATTTGCAGTGGTCACAATCTGTGTTGCTGTTCATTTGTGGTAAGGGAAAGGATGAGTATCTCACGGGAGGAGCATCCATGCCAGGGACTACAGATCCGGGTTTCAGAAAGTGGAAGATTGAAAATAGTATGATCATGTCATGGCTTATCAATTCCATGAACAATGACATAGGTGAAAATTTCTTACTGTTTGGGACTGCAAAAGAAGTATGGGATGCAGCCAAAGAGACTTACTCCAGCTCTGAAAATACTTCAGAACTGTTTCAGGTTGAATCAGTACTTCATAACTTCCGCCAAGGAGAGCAGTCTGTTACTCAGTATTACAACACACTCACACGGTATTGGCAGCAACTTGACTTATTCGAAACTCACTCATGGAAATGTCCGGAAGATGCTGCAACGTACAAGCAGATTGTGGAACAAAAAAGGCTGTTCAAGTTTTTCTTAGGACTTAACAGGGAGTTGGATGATGTTCGAGGTCGAATCATGGGGACTAAACCACTGCCCAGTCTCAGGGAGGCTTTCTCAGAGGTTAGGCGTGAAGAAAGTAGAAAGAAAGTGATGATGGGATCTAAGGAACAACCTGCCTCAACGTTGGATGCATCTGCCTTGCTGTCCGATCATCTAACAGTAATGGTGGAGATGGTCAGAAACGGGAAAGGCCTTGGTGTGATTACTGTAAGAAACCAGGCCATTACAAGGAGACTTGCTGGAAGCTCCATGGCAAACCAGCTGATTGGAAACCAAAGCCACGGTTTGATAGAGACAGCAAAGCACATGTGGCTTCCAACTCTGATAGTGCTCCTGTTCCCGAGCCTAGCCCATTCAGCAAAGAGCAGATGAATTTGCTGCAGAAACTGTTCAGTCAAGTTGGCAGTGGTAGCATTACTGGGACTGGTTTGGTTGCTCAAACGGATTCACATACAGCCTTTACTGCTAACAGAGGAGGAATGAGGCCGTGGATAGTCGACACTGGTGCTTCTGATCACATAACAGGAGATGCTGCCCTTCTCCAAAATTACAAGCCAAGTAGTGTTCACTCATCAGTCCGTATTGCTGATGGTTCAAATTCAAAAATTGCTGGGACAGGTTCTATCCAACTTACTAAAGAGTTGTATCTTGACTCTGTCCTCCATGTTCCAAACTTGGATTGTAATCTTTTGTCAATTAGCAAATTGGCTCGTGATCTTCAATGTGTTACTAAATTTTATCCAAATTTGTGTGTTTTTCAGGACTTGGAATCGGGGAAGATGATTGGCAGTGCTAAACTGTGCTCCGGGTTCTATCTCCTCTCATGTGGTCAATCCTCAAACCAAGTTTCTCAAGCAAGTTGTGTCCAGTCTCAGAGTCTGTTAGAGTCTTTCAATTTTGTGTCCAATTCCAATGTCAATAAAGATAGTGAAATTATATTGTTACACTATCGTCTTGGTCATCCTAGCTTTGTGTATCTTGCAAAATTGTTTCCCAAATTATTTATCAATAAAAGTCCAGCATCTTTTCATTGTGAAATTTGTCAGATTGCAAAGCATACTCGAACAGTATATCCTCAAATTCCGTACAAACCTTCAACTATTTTTTCTTTGATCCATAGTGATGTGTGGGGTCCCTCAAGGATAAAAAATGTTTCTGGCACTCGATGGTTTGTGACATTCGTTGATGATCATACACGGGTAACTTGGGTTTTCCTTATGAAAGAAAAGTCAGAGGTCGGGCAAATTTTTCAAACCTTCAATCGTATGGTTCAAAATCAATTCAACTCTAGAATTCAGGTACTCAAGTCAGACAATGCTAGGGAATACTTCACTAGTAGTCTAAATACTTACCTTCAGAACCATGGGATCATCCACATAAGTTCTTGTGTTGACACCCCTCAACAAAATGGGGTAGCTGAACGCAAGAATAGACATCTATTGGAGGTTGCCCGGTGTCTTATGTTTTCCTCTAATGTTCCAAATTATTTTTGGGGGGAAGCCATTCTCACAGCTACCTATTTGATTAATCGTATGCCATCTAGAGTCTTTACTTTTCAGTCTCCACGTCAGCTTCTTCTGCAAAATTTTCCTCACACCCGTGCAGCTTCATCTGATTTACCACTCAAAGTATTTGATTGCACGGCATTCGTTCATGTGTATCCTCAACACCGTACCAAATTTGATCCTAGAGCCAATAAGTGCATTTTTCTAAGGTACTCTTCAACTCAAAAAGTGTACAAATTTTATTCTCCAACCAACAAAAGATTTTACACCACCATGGATGTCTCTTTCTTTGAACATGTGTCCTTCTATCCCAAATATCATGTTCAGGGGGAGAGCATGAATGAACATCAAGTTTGGGAGTCCCTTCTTGAGTCTGTACCCTTTGCCCACTCAGAGTCACCAAGTTCTTCTCAACCCGTGCTTGTGCCCATTGACCGTACACAAGACTTGTCCACACCCGTGCCTGTTCAGTTATCAGTCCAGCCCACAAATGTTTCTTCTCCCGTGCCTATCCAGTCTCCCATTCCTGCTCAATCTGTGGCTCCACAACTTGCTAATGAGAATGTTCAAGTCTACATCAGAAGGAGGAAAAGACAAGAGCTAGAGCACGGATCACAACCAGCATGTGGCCAAGATATTGACTCAATTTCAAGTCCACCCGAAGAAAACATAGGTACAGATAGGGCTGGAGATGTGCCAATTCCTAGCATTGATGACTCTACCATACCGATTGCATTGAGGAAGGGTGTTAGGGGATGTACAAGTCATCCAATTGGGAATTATGTTACTTATGAAGGGCTATCACCATCTTACAGAGCATTTGCTACTTCTCTTGATGATATTCAGGTTCCCAACACAATACAAGAGGCATTACAAAATTCAGAGTGGAAGAAGGCAGTACAAGATGAGATTGATGCACTTGAGAAGAATGGAACATGGACTATTACTGATTTGCCAGTTGGGAAAAGGCCCGTGGGGTGTAAGTGGATTTTCACTATAAAATACAAAGCAGATGGATCAGTTGAGAGATTCAAGGCTCGGTTGGTAGCTAGAGGATTTACACAATCCTATGGGATAGACTATCAAGAAACATTTGCTCCTGGCGCAAAGCTTAACACTATCAGAATTCTTCTCTCATTGGCTGTCAATCAAGATTGGTGCTTGCAACAACTGGACATAAAAAATGCCTTTCTTAATGGTGACCTTGAAGAGGAAGTCTACATGGAAATCCCACCTGGTTTCGAAGAAAGTATGGCAAAGAATCAGGTTTGCAAACTCAAGAAGTCTTTGTACGGCCTTAAACAATCTCCCCGAGCCTGGTTTGACAGATTCACAAAGGCTATTTTGAAGCTTAGCTACATACAGTGTCAGGTTGATCATACTCTGTTTGTCAAGAAATCTCACGCTCGAAAAATTGCTATATTGATAGTCTATGTCGATGATATTATTCTATCTGGGAATGATGTGGAGGAACTACAGAATTTGAAGAAGTATTTGTCAGAAGAGTTTGAAGTTAAAGATCTTGGAAATCTTAAATATTTCCTTGGAATGGAAGTGGCTAGATCAAGGAAGGGCATGATTGTTTCTCAAAGGAAATATATTCTAGATCTTCTTAAGGAGACTGGTATGCTTGGATGCAAACCGGTTGATACTCCTATGGACAGTCAGAAGAAACTTGGCACCGAGAAAGAAAGTGCACCTGTAGACGGGGAGATATCAGCGACTTGTTGGACGCCTGATTTATCTTTCACACACTCGGCCAGATATTGGTTTTGCAGTGAGTGTTGTAAGTCAATTTATGCACAGTCCTACAGAGGAACACATGGAAGCAGTTTGCAGGATTCTTAGATACTTGAAGATGACACCAGGGAAAGGCCTATTCTTCAGAAAGACAGAGAATCGTGATATTGAAGTGTATTCAGATGCAGATTGGGCAGGAAACATCATTGACAGACGGTCAACTTCTGGGTACTGTTCTTTTGTCTGGGGTAATCTTGTTACCTGGAGGAGCAAGAAGCAATCAGTTGTAGCCAGAAGTAGTGCAGAAGCTGAGTACAGAGCACTAGCACAGGGAATTTGTGAAGGTATTTGGATAAAAAAGGTTCTTAGTGAACTGGGACAAATGAGTTCATCTCCTATTATGATGATGTGTGATAATCAGGCAGCTATCAGCATAGCAAAGAATCCTGTGCATCATGACAGGACTAAGCACATTGAAATTGACAGACACTTCATCACAGAGAAGGTGACTAGTGAGACTGTTAAATTGAACTACATTCCTACTAAGCAACAAACTGCAGACATCCTCACCAAAGCTCTACCTAGACCTAACTTTGAAGACTTAATTTGCAAGCTGGGATTATATGATATATATTCTCCACCTTGAGGGGGAGTGTTGAATATTCGAAAGTCAAAGTTAGGGAATTTATTTTTAGGAAAGTATTTTAGGAATAAAAGGAGAGATTGATTGTAATCTTTTCCTATGATTCTGTTTCCTAAATTTTAGGGAAAGAATTAAGCTAGTTAGGAAAGAATTAAGCTAGTTAGTTATTTCCTTTATTAGACATTTTTCTTTGTATATATATGCTGATGTAGTACTGATTTAATTGAAGAAAAATATTCAGAAAATCTTCAGGTGACAACTCTCTCTGGTTACTTTAGTATATACTGGCGAAACAAATTCAAGTCTTCCGTTGTCTGGAGAAGCCCTTTTTTTCCTCCGTCATGTTTGAGTTTTATTGTCATACTTAGAACACCATTTGTATACCTTCTGTCTATGTGGATTGCATCCCCTCACTTAGATGCTAGTTATGATTACAAAAATTTACTCACAGAGGAGGTTGATATCAGTTTCATCCTTATGTGTATTTTACTTTTAACTGTATTCTGTAGTTTTTAACTCGTACATTTCCTGTATGCAGACATTTAATGAATTTTTCATAAGAGAGTTAAAACCTGGTGCAAGACCAATTGCCTGCAAGGAACGTGATGATGTTGCTGTATGTGCTGCCGATTGCCGGCTGATGGCCTTTAAAACTGCTACAGATAGTCTAAGATTTTGGATCAAGGTATAAGCAACTTCTCCGTTAAAATGATCTCGAAGAGAAACACAACTTTCCACTTTTGTGAACTTGTAGCTATTATTTTTGGTAACGGATGTGTGAAAAGTTAGATTGCTTGCAATAGCTTTGGCTTCAAATCATCGTCTATTTCTTTCTTGTGATGTCTATAACTTCTAAAGAAATAATGTTGGGATGGGGAATGGGATAACGGGGTGTAACAACTCGAACAGCAGATGTACCATACAAGATTCGTGGCTTGTTTCAGTAAATGCCCTGTAACCAACCTGTTGTCTACGTGTTTCTATTTCTAAATTGCTTATTATCTTTATGTCCCCATTTTGTTAGTCCTTTTCAATCTTGGACCTTCCTCTGAAAACAAATATGCTTTTGTTGATAGTGAAAACACCTTGTTTTTGACATAATCTGGGGTTTGGAATTTAGCTTACCCCGTTTAGTTTTCTAACACTCATAATGGTTAATTGTATTCATAAATCTATTCTGATAATAAATATATTAGTTGATACTCCCTTTCTATTTAATATTCTACAAAGCTAGTTAATAATTGTTCAATAATACTATTGTTTCAGCAGATATCGCAGGTGTCACTGGCAGCCTGGTACATCAAAGTAAACATGACTGTTACTTGTTTGCCTGGGAAATGAATTCCTGTTTGACTTACGATCTCATGTTGTTATTTTGTTTTGTTGCTGACTCGGTTTTATTTTACAATCATAATTCCTGTTTGTGTTATTATTTCCTTAAATAGTCTAGTAAATAGTGTTGCCCTAATTTCTATCCTAAAATAGTATTAGTCACTTGTATAAATATCTATAAGCTTTATATGAATAAAATAAGAGAAAATACCTTGAATACTTTCAGTGTGAGTTCTTCAGCATATGCTTTGGAAGATTCATTTCCAAGTTTCAAAATCATTTCAATCAGTAAATTTCTGAAGTTTAGGATTTAGGTACTTACCATTCTACTTTCTTTGTAATATTTTAATACGATTCATTTGAAAACCTGAAAGGAGTCGAGGGAGTAACATTCATCATCATTCTGTTTATTAACCTTTTTTTTTTAATTTAGCAATTCAAGTAAAAAATTGTTCCATGGATATGGCACCAGGCAAATGCTCAGAACTCTCTCTTCATGTTGTGTGTTTCTGCTTGTGTGCATGATTTCTTGAACAAGTCTTGTGCAGCAGTGGTGGTTTCGCGATGTGCTCTATCGGAGAAGTCATACAAGAACTTTTGAGCATCTCAAGTGCTAACAGATGATGCACTATAGATTTCTAGACAGGACATAAACATGTACCCTATTGATTATATTCTCCCATGTTTTGTCCTCTTGTTTGATATTTTACTTATCTAAAAACAATTTGTAGTAAATCCGTCACTGCTTGTCCATTGCCAGAGACAATTGGCAAAAAGGAGAATGCATTAACTGTTATTTGGAAAGCTTGTCTTCATTATTTTCAATATATATTTTCATGGTGCCTCTTATCTTTTCTTACCATCTTCTCTGTCACATTAGGGGCGAAAGTTTTCTGTCCAAGGTCTTTTAAGTACAGAAGTGTGCTCCAGCTCGTTTGTTGATGGAACTTTAGTGATATTTCGGTTGGCACCACAGGTTCTTGCTTGTCAATTTCTCATTGTTCATGAACATATGTTAGGTTCCCTATTTCTGTCGAAGTGAATATATGTAAGTATTGGCAGGATTACCATCGTTTCCATTTTCCTGTTTCTGGAACTATTGAGAAATTTGTGGATATTCCTGGATGCTTATACACGGTATGTTCGGATATATGCCTTCTTACCTTCTTTCTTTTATCTTTTGAGTTGTCCTCATTTTGGTTGTCTTTTCGCCTTCAAGGTAAACCCTATTGCCGTGAATAGCAAGTATTGTAATGTGTTCACTGATAATAAACGTGTTGCCGCTCTCATTTCAACAGCAGATTTTGGAAAGGTTTGTCATTTCAAACACTTTCCCTGAGATTTCTTTGTTGTGGTAGAAATTAATTTGTAACTAAAAACTTATTTCCATCTTTGAGATTTCTTTTCCCTGCTACATTTCTAATCATTTGTCTACTATATAAGTACGTTTTCTGTCATCAATGCTTTAGATGATTATTATGCCACCCGTTCCCTGAGTAAATATCATATATTTGTCAGCAATATCCTTTGGAATCTAGGATTCCTTGTGTCTCACAATGAAGGCTGATTTCTCTCTACTTTGTCCCCTCATCTCAATAAATCTGAGATAGGACTGCAAAATGAGGTGACGAGTCAGATTGTTTATGTTGTAAGCACGGCATGTCAACAATAACATCATCTGAAATTTTTGTCACAAGCTTTAATTCCCACTTTTAGTTGGAATAAACTCTGGTCATTCTTTTAATCATGGACTGTGTATACTTAAACGATTCGCCTCTTCTTTTTAGCATGTCACAACAATCAGCTTAAGTGATTCTCCAAGTCTATGTCTTCGGCTTAAATGATTCACCTAGTCTATGAATTTTACCATGAGAAAATTTAGAATTCTTAAGACATGAAATCAGATATTGATTTCTTTCATAGTTTTGAGTTCCGTAGACCTGATGATGAAAGGATAATCAAATATGAGACCCTTTTCTTTTTTCATCACTCTACACTAGATGGGCTGAACTTCTGCAGTTGATTGCATATTTAAACAAACGTAAGCTAAGCTTCCCATTAAAATCAATTAATTGGTTTTCACCTGTGTTTCATGCTTCTAAATGTCAAACTCTACTAACCATTCAGATGTTACTATGGCCCCGTTTGGCCCCCCTTATTTGAAATTTTAATAGTTGGAATAGTGTTTTTTTGAAAAATGTGAAGTTGAAAAAGAAGAAAAAGTTTTAGGATTACGTGTAATATTATTTTATTGGAGAATGTGTGGTTGATAAGAAGAGAGATGAAAATGAATTATAATTTTAATGTGGGGCCAAATAGGGGCTATGCCTGGACAGAAATTAAAAATATACTATCCTTGATAGGTGACGAAATGTTTTTAAAAAATGAGTGCAGGTGGCGTTTGTTGCTATTGGAGCAACTATGGTTGGTAGCATAACTTTCTCTAGAAAGGAGGGTGATTATGTGAAGAAAGGAGATGAGGTTCACATTAATTAATGTTAACTGTTTTAATTAACTAATAGTCACACAATATATTTTTTTGGTCTCTAAGTGTATTTTGCTTTCATCAATATAATTTGCAGTTTGGTTATTTCTCATTCGGTGGAAGTACTG
>CAIGRQ010067810.1:0-10392 GCA_903798375.1 Fraxinus sp. D2006-0159 | reverse complement strand
ACAAATGAAATGTCATTAGTTATATTTATGCAGTGTTGTTGTAAATGTTAAAAAATTTAATTATGGTACGGAACCGAATGGAACCGAACCGAACGGAACCGAACCCGAAATGTTCCATAATTATATTTGGACCCGACGGATCCATTTATTAAATACCCAAAAATTCTGGAATCGAGCAGAACCGAACCGACCCACGGACACCCCTAAATGTAATACAATTTGATTATGCAAACCATCATTTCCATCTATTTTCATCAAATTTCTTAATAAAAAACCTTTGAAATAATGAATATATCCTTTTATTTAAATAAAAAAAAATATTTTTAATTTCTAATTCTTTAATAATTTATTTGAGACTCGTTTACACTTTTTTAAATTTTTAAATAAATTTAATTGGGGCTCGTTTGCACTTTATTTAAAAAAATTATTTTTTTATAATTTATTTGGAACTCGTTTGCACTTTTTAAAAAAAATTGGGACTATAATTGCAATAAATTATTTTATTTTATTTTTATTTAAATAGGAGGGTATATTCATCATTTCACATTTTTTTATTGGGAAATTAGATGAAATGGATAGAAATGGTAGTTTGCGCAATTAAATGTGTAATTAATGGTGAAAACGCCAAAAATAAAATAAAATAAAAGGCAAGGACATTTTTTCAACAATATTGAAAGGTAGAGACATTATGTACTTTTAATTACTCGATTTAGCTGGATTAAAAGTGAAAAGTGAAAAACTTAAAATCTAAAATCCAAAAGCATGGCCGTTACTCACAGACTCTTCTTATTTACCCTCAAACCATACTCTCTTAACTTAATCATCAAAGGTTAATCAAAGAACTTTCTTCTCTTCCAACTAGAATATAAAGATATGTTTGGGAAACCATAACCATTTTAGTACATTAAAAGTTACTTTCACTATTTAGTTAAAATCAAATTTTTAATTAAAGTATGATTATTTTTTATTATTTTTGTCGTTTGTGATTTGATTTTAAAAAAATTACTTTTCATTCTTAAGTATTATTATTTTTTATTATTTTTGTGGTTTGTGATTTGATTTAAAAAATAATAATTTTCATTCTTTTCTTTTTTTTTGTAAATGTATATTTTATAAAAAAA
This sequence comes from Fraxinus sp. D2006-0159, assembly GCA_903798375.1. NCBI lineage: Eukaryota > Viridiplantae > Streptophyta > Magnoliopsida > Lamiales > Oleaceae > Fraxinus > Fraxinus sp. D2006-0159. The sequence goes on along the minus strand of CAIGRQ010067810.1, from coordinate 9,271 downwards.
TTAAAAAAATCAGCGATTCGATTTCGGTTCAACCTTTTGACCCTTAACCCTTTCATTTTTTAGGATCAATAGCCGGGTCAATTTTAAAACATTAATTTTTTTCTTTTTAAATTGTGGAATAGATTCGTGGGTCTTGATAGGAAGAGAATGAGAGTTTTAAATGACAACTTGCAAAAATATCACTAAAATTATGGGTTTTTTGAAAAATCATATGAGAAGCGTTTTGGAAGGAAAAAAAAATACTTATAAATTTTAACTGTAACTTTTTTATTAAAAAATGATGTTTGTCGCTTAAAAAACTGACAAAAATTCAAAAAAAAATAACAACAAACAATAAAAAAGTGTGAGTAATTTCAAAAATGTGACATAAAGAAAAAAAAAAAAAAAAGTGACACTAAAAAATTGACATAATGCAAAAATAGTGACAAACATTAGAAAAAATGATTGAAGTCTAAATAATGTGACAAACACTAAAAAAAAGTGACAACAATTAAAAAAATATGACAAAACACCAATTAAAATATTGAAATCAGTTCAATAAAGTAACTAAACTTTTCATTTAAGTCAATTAAACCAACATTGTTGAGAGTCTCGATTCGACAGAAAGAGTCACTAAAAAAAGTAAAAAAAAAAATAATAAGTGACAAATACTAAAAAAAGTGACAAAATTTCAAAAAAAATAAAAAAATTGAAAAATTCTAAACAAGTGACACAAATAAAAAAAAGTAACAAAAAAAAAGTGACTCAAAAAAGTTATATAAATTCAGAAAAGTGATCTACATTCAAAAAAGTGAGAAGAATGTGGATTTTTTTTTTTTAAAAAAAAGTTACAAGTACTAAAAAAAGTGACAAACACCAATCAAAACATTAAAATATATCACTTTATACAAACTTAACCATTCCACCACCGCCACAGTCATTATATTACACACAGAAGTCACTTGTTCAACCAAATGCTTTTCGATTGTCTTGGTAAGTCAAAGAATACCCATTACCACAAATGATTCTGTCTTACCTCGAATATTTCAATGGACAACGTGCTATAGTTGTTGTCTACGTTAATCTTGGGTACGATCAAGAGAATTCAAAAAAAAAAGTGATAAAAATTTAAAAAAGCAACAACACTTTAAAAAAGTGAGAAACACCAATCAAAATTTAAAAATAAATTCAGAGATGATTGTTTTTCTTTTACATGTTATCTCTTTATGATTATGTTTTATTTCTATTACTTAAACATGGAACATAACTTCATTTTAGGAACGCAACACTATAAGTTGAGTGCCAGTTAAGAAGTAACAAATTCAAGAGGTGACAGGACTTAAAAAAAAAGTGACAAATTACGTTGGCATCAATAATTCAAAATCACCCTACAATATAATCATGCAATTAGTATTAAACCTGTATCTCAGAGTAACACTCTTACAATACTATAAAAAAAACTCTTGAAAAATAGCGTAGAAGTCACATTCACCATAACTAGTTCTTGAGAAAAAATATAAACAATTCCAAAACATATGGTTTTGTTACACTCGCAATCTTCTAACCATTATAGTTCATCTTTCACCAGTTGTATCTGACATTCATCCCAAAAAATAGGGAACTTCAATTTGGTTGCAGTATATGGCATAAGTCCATCATCATATATGAACCAGAAAGCTGTATTATATGTTGTGCTTGTACATCACATGCATCTTCCATATTTGACTCATCAACCATCTGTAAGCTGAAAATCCAATACGAACTCTCTCTTCCTCTCTACCCACATAACTTCCTCTACGGGTTCTTCAGTTTCAGTCTCAAATTCATCTTGTAGCAATTAAACATNTTATATGTTGTGCTTGTACATCACATGCATCTTCCATATTTGACTCATCAACCATCTGTAAGCTGAAAATCCAATACGAACTCTCTCTTCCTCTCTACCCACATAACTTCCTCTACGGGTTCTTCAGTTTCAGTCTCAAATTCATCTTGTAGCAATTAAACATACAACATCTCCATTAATATAAAAGTAAATGACCAAAATTATCAAATATCTCTAATAAGGAAACTCAATTTGAGAATGAGAATGATTGCTTCATGAGCACAATGATATACAATAATCCTGACAAAACCCAGAATCATAAATTGAATAACATAATAGAACAAGAAATCATATCTGCCAATTCAAATTGGATTTAAATCTTTAAAAACTAAGCCAGAATTTAAGAATTTTAACCATAGACATAAGATGCAAATTCTACACTCAAAATGTAAATAAATACCAGTGCAACAATGGGTGTCTTCACCTAAGAATTTGAAACAAATGCAGAAAAGTCACAAGGTTTATAACTATTTAGATTTTCAGGTTAAACTATAAATTTATACCAAGAAAAGGAAAAAGAAAAATCGAAACTCAAACTTTTTCTCATTCAAAACACCTTAACCGGTCGTCTAGTTCAAGATTTCACAATGGATTGTAGTATTTTTCATCAAATAAATATTACCCAAAAAATTAGAAAATATATGTGAGCGAGAAAGGTGAACAACATACTTGAAATCGGAATAAAAAATACCACCTACCATGACGACGAGGAATGCGTTGACGATGGGGAATAGTTGGCCAGAATTAGGAACCAGTGAGGGTCGAGCCGTATCGAGCTTGGTTACAGTTTCACGATGAATCAAACGTATAAAGGCCTTGTTGACTTGTGAGTGAGAGCGGGAATCGAGGAAGACGATAAGCCCGAGGGCCTGCACTTGCGCGGAGCTAAAATCTTCCTTCTCCATAGCCAAATCAGCTCCAAATAGCAGAGAATGGAACCTTAGGGATGTAAGGAATGGGTTTCTATCAAGTTACTTTAGGGGGGTTGGAGGTTTAGTTAACAGTTTAAATTAGGACGTAATTATTACTTGATTAAAATTATTAAAATGTTTAATTATTTTAAAAGGTATTAATTAAAATACTTATTTTTATAGGGTACCTAATTTCCTCTTTTAATTTTATCTCAAATAGAAGACTTTTAGTCCATATTGCATCTAATTAAAAGCGTAAATAAAAATCTAAATCAACATCAAGAATTCATTTCAGTCACATATTTTACTGAATCATAACTTTTATCAATTTTTAACTACACGTTCCACCCCTATTTATTTTGTAGAAAAATCAAATCTTTAATAGATTTTAATAAAAGTAGGTGAAATGTGTGATTGAAAAGTTGAAAAAAATTGTGGATTCTATAAAATATGTGGTTTAAATGAGATTTGAAAAAATAAGTTTAAAAAATGGGGTCAAAGATGGGATTAATCAACTTCATCAAAATTTAGTGGAAGAAAGATTTTTACGAAAATTAAACATAGTTGTGAGTCGTATTTAAGCTTTTGTAACCTCAAATTCCAAGTCTTGTTGTGACAGTAGAATGTGGGGTATTCAATTGGAACTTTTGAAGACTTTGATAGACTTTTTTAAAGTGATGACTTTTGTAGATTTCGTGAATTTTTTTTAAAGATTTATATGAAATTAGTAGAAGTCTTTTATAAACTTAAACTTTCATTTTTAAACTTTTGTAGAATTCAAAAGATTTTTGAAAACTTTCATTTGAGATATAATTTAAATGGATCTAATGCAATATTGTGAAATTATCACATACGATGTGGTGGTTCTCCAATTCCCCCCCTTTCCTTTTCCCCCCATATAATAAAAAAATTATTTTAAAATAAATAAAAATTTAAGAGATTAAATAAATAAATAATAATAATTATACATATAAAAAATAAATTTAATATTCAGTATTTTTAATATAATATACGTTTAAAGAATATATATTTAAATTTAATTATAAATTAGTCTATATAAAATTTTATAATTTAATTAAGAATAGATATTTAAAAAAATGAAAAAAAGATAAAAAGTTATAAAAACACAATTTAGTTTTTTCATAGAAAATAGAAATAAATAATAAGATAGAGAAAGAAAAATAGAAAAAAATAAATTTTAATTATAACTTTAATGTTTGTAGAAAGGAAAAGGAAAGAGAAATATTGAAAAAAAAAATACATTTTAAATTATTATTATTATTTATTTATTTATTTTATTGTTAAAATCTCCCAAAATCTTGTTATTAATGAGAGACAAATTTTGAAATTTTATTTGACTGCTTTCTGTTTAAAAGTTAGTACCATGAAGACTTTTATAAAAGTCTCTAAAAGTTATAAAAATTTGAATACCCCAAGACTTATATAGACTAAAATTGAATTGAATACACCGTGACTTTTTGAGACTTTTTAAAAGTTTATAAAAATCTCAATTAAATACACCATTAATTTTAGACAGTCTCCAAAAGTCTACATTGAATACCCCTAAACTTTTTAAATCTCAAAAAGTCATTAAAAGTCTCAATTGAATACACCACCTAAGTACCACATGTATGTAGCTGTAGTTAGTGTAGCTAGATGTCCTCCAAAAATGTTGAAGAATCCCGAATGCAGTATGGCTCTAATCTCAACCTAGTCAAAGTATTTCTCATAGATATTGATTGGACAATATAATGTCACAAATTGAATTAAAAAAGGAGGGTCATTTTGAGTTGTTGAGTAATTGTGATCTATAATTTTTTCGTATGTGACCTTAGTTCTAACATTTCATTCTCAGCTTCTGATGAAAGATTTGTTTACATAAATATTGAGTTGTTGAGTAAATGTAACTTATAATTCGAAGTTTGTGACCTTACTTTAATTGTTGATATTTAGTATCCATATTTGAGTTGTTAGAGTAATTATGGCACATAAGGTCGATCAACACTGACAGTGATAATTATGTTTTGATTAGTAAAAATAACATATAAATGCGTCCATTTCAAATATGAAACTTAAAGAAGTACTTGGCCAAAATTTTCTCTTTTGTATCATTTATCCCTACTGTTAGATTAACATAGTAACGACTACGTACCAAGTTGGAAGTACACAAAAGATTGTAAAAAGTTATTAATATTTTTTTTTGGCTGCGACGATTGTTATTTGTCATTTCAGTCTTATTTACAAAGTCATCAAGAATATAAATGATGTAGCCATTGCAAATGATTCATTTTTAGTAGTTTTTCGTTTAAATTATTGACTCTAAAGGTATATTAATAATACGAATGAGACAACATAGTTTCAAGCATTCAAATAACTGAAAATGTCCCTCTTCTTTAAAAATAGGTGCAACGGACTATTCACGTTTTATTTGATTGTTAGTCGGGGATTAAAAGCTAAGAAATCTAAATATTATTCGAGGAAAAAATAGAGATGTATCCCATATTATTATTATTATTATTATATGTCGAAGTATTAATGTAACTTGATCTAGAGTCATTCAATTAGGGCAACAATAATTTATGTAAACGAGATAAAAGAATTATTACTAAAATACTTACTAGAGCACGGTCCACATCATAACTGAAACCTAATCTCGAGACTGTAACTTAAAAATCTCAATTTTCAACATTGAATTATGGGGAAAAAAATAATCATAAATCAGGTGCATGGTTTACACCAATTCACAAATCAAATTTATAGTTTGAAAATTCAAAATTCAGGTATATTTATTATTAATTAAATACAATAAAGTCACAATTATACAATTAATGGTCAAATACATAATTATAGGTCACAATTTATTTATTTGTCACATATTATTAAATTAATTAGTTACAATTTATTTGTCGATTACTGATTTTTAAATTAGTTGGCCACATTATTTTTGAGTCACATATTATTAAATTTTTAGGTCACAGTTGAGTAATTGGTCACAAATTAACAAGCATTTGGTCATAGGCTCTCAAATATTTGGTCACAAATGATTTTTAAATTAGTTGATCACATTATTTTGAGTCACATTAAATTTTTAGGTCACAGTTGAGTAACTGGTTACAGACTACCAAATATTTGATCACATACCATCAAATAGTAAGTCACATACCACCGTCACAAACACTACCACCACTGTCACTTGCAACCACCCTCACCTGTCGCCACCACCCACTTGCAACCACCCTCACCCGTCGCCACTATCGCCACAGCCACAGCACTGCAACACTACCAACAACAAAGCCATTGCCAACAAATCACCTCACCACCACCGTCATCACCACCGTCGATCACTACCACCATTTTTGTAACACCAACATCACCACACAGCAATAGCAACACCACCATACACACTACAACACCACCTAATCAACATCGCACACACTACAAAACCACCCCAACCGCCAAATCATCCACCACCACAACAAAATCGCCACCACAGAAACACCATCACCACCACACGACAACCAGTACCAACACCATCGTTGCAACAACAACAACAACAACAACAACAACAACAACCACCACCACCACCGCATCTAACTACACAAAACACTACCACCGTCACATCCAACCACACAAAATACCACCACCGCCATCGAATTACTATCAAAACCACCACCAACCACGCTGTTGTGCACAAAACACCTCATGCGACGCACCGAATAGCTGCGAACTGAGCAACGTCGCGAAGCTGCTGCGCGAACGGCAGTGTCGCGACGCTCGACAACAACGTTGGAGGCAGAGAGGCGAGGGAGAGAAGGGGATTGTAAGAAGGGAGAGAGGGGAAGGGGAAGGGAAAGGGAAAGGAGGAAGAGGGGAGGCGCCACCGAAAATGGGAAGAAGACGAAGGCGCGAGAGAGTGGGGAAGAGACTAGATGGATATATTAGGTTATGAATTAGAGTTTTAATATAATACCTGATTTTTGAATAAATTAATTTTAGACCCGATTTTTAAAAACCAATCTTCAAATACCTAGTTTTATGTAATTACCACTTGAATTATGCCTTGTTGAATGGTAATAATTTTATTATTAGCTTAATAATTTTTTTCTTCTTTTTTGGTGAAAAGTAATTTTCTTATTCATCTTTGAGTTCAAAACCTGTCACATTCAATTTATTTTTTTCACCCACTAAGTATTTTGTGAAGTGTAAATTAGGAGGGGAAGAAAGAATAGCTAACATATGAACAACAAATAACATAAATTTTATTTCATCTATGGATTGAGATCATACTTAACTAGAAAATGGACTAACAAAAATTGAAATATCTAAAAATTGTTAGGTGTAAACTAATAGCTTTAAGTTATAAAGTTTTGTAGGATGGAAGCATAATTAATTAATATTTTCAAAGTCTAGATCAACAACTTGAAGCTCAAATCATCAAACTTTTGAAAGAGGAATGTTTTTGGTTATGGGATATGACAATCTTACTTATATTGGAAACCTAATTATAAGCTAGTTTGACCCTAGTGATAGTAATGAACTAGTCTAGATTTTCTATAATTGAATAGTTGATTCCACTTTGTGGATTAATCACCCAAAAATTTTAATCCAACTGCCAAAAGAGCAACTACTAGTGCTAGGGTTTTGTGGGTCTTATTTCTGTTTGGACCTAGAATTTCTTAGAAAAACTAGAAAGGAAAGTGATCCAATTGCATTTTGGTTGAAATGAACTTCATATGAGAATATACATCATTTTCTAACAATGTTAAGATGAAATAGTTAACATGATATCACAGTATATGTGTTAAAATCGTGCATATGCTAAGGCTTTGATGGAAAAAGAATTGAGACTACAAGTCAAAGTGCTGTTAAATACAAAATTGAATTGAATAATTGTGTACTTAACATGATAAGATTTTAAATGAGATGCTTCAAGAGTACTAATGATGCCACATACGAAAATTATTCTCCCACCTGGTGATGGTTCGACAAAAATCCATGATTGTCACATCAGGTGAATAGATAATATTTATTTTGATGTTGAATGATCATGCAGTGGCAAACCCCACTTTGTCAAATGGAGCTTTAAGTTGTCTGTTGCTTTTGCTGGTATGTAACAGTTGTCATATGTTTTCATTACTTGTCAAAATGCACTAGTCAGATTGCATTTTATGGTCTGAACATCTTTGAGAATCCCCCGTTAATCTCTCCTAATATTCCAGATCAATTGCGACTATTAAGATTTTCAATTAGGTACAGAAACCCTTGTAACAAATGCTAGTGTGCGAAAATTGGCGTCCATGACAGGTAAAAATCACGTCGCGATTTGCAAAACAAGTTCAATGGAAAGTTTAACCATTGCGTAAAGTTTCAATTTACACAGTTCAAGTGGCAGAATATTGAGGAGTTTTAAAGGCATTAATCCTAGTCAATGACCAAATAATATCCTAAACTAGAGTTCTCTCCTCAGCGATGCTGCTGTACTTCTCAGCAGGGCAATCATGGATTATAATTTATAAACAGTGCAAAGTTGAAATCTATTGCTCTCTAGTAATTATGACATCCTTTACGTTAAATTACTAAAAATATATTTTTTTCTCCAAGGTAAGTTGGGGGCAGACTTTCCTTTCTTACATTACATGTTTCGTGTATAGCAATTTATATGGATAGAAAAGAAGTTGCAAGCGTCGAAATGGATCACAGAAAGGCCAAAAGCCTAAAACACACACAAAATGATATCCATCACTAATTATTAAAATAGAATGACTTTTTTTATATAATGAAAATAATCTAAAAATACTATGGAAATAACAGAAATCTTCAGACAGAAGAAAGAGCCTTTTCCCTACAAGCTCCCTTCCTACCGAACAGTGCTTACCTGAAATAAACTTATAGTTCAGATTATGGAGCTAACTTTTCTTGTGGAATTCCTTCAGGCTTCAGGTATTGATGTGGCCCAGCTGATGTATACCAACCAGATCAATCAAAATATATATTCTTGCCTTTTGATGTCTTTAAAGTAATGGCTTATCATGCTTAATCCCACTAGCTAATCAACTTTTTTTGGCTCATAAATTAATTAATTTGTGGTTAAGACATAAACCAGAAAAGCCATTTGTGATTGATGATTGTACACGTCAATGACAGTACATCTTAATCAAGTTGGATTTCTTTCTTACAATGTTATCCCTATTATTACTATGGTAAAAGGAATCTTGCCTGTCAATCCATTACTTGATGACGAAAAAAGCGGATAATTCAGATACTCAAAATTATTTTGGATTATTTTGTAGTTATGAAAAAAAAAAAAAAAGGTTGAACCTCAACCTTGAGGGCCCCCCACCAACCCTGTTCTGAACCATCGTGGAGGAGGTAAATGGCAGGATGTGCCTCCTAAGAGCCAAGGTGGAGAGCTTATGGATAGGCCTGAGGTATTAACCCTATGGTAACTCCCGCTTGCAACAAAGTCAATTCCACCTTGCGGGAAATCGAACTTTGC
>CAIGRQ010067806.1:0-14916 GCA_903798375.1 Fraxinus sp. D2006-0159 | reverse complement strand
GGTTGGAAAAATTCACGCATCAATGTTACAAAAAATAATGCCTTAAATACTAACCTCTTTATGGCATATATTGTATGCCATAAAAGCGCGCCTTTAATGATTTTCTTTTTACGGCAAGCATTCAAGAATACAGTTAATTAACTCCATTACATCGTTCATTATGCACGCCATAAAAAGTATGTCCTTTTTACGATGTGTAGTCAAGCACATCAATAATTTAAATTTAAGGTGTTCATGATGCATGCCATGTAAATCTCTTTCTACAACATGCAGTAAAGAATGCAATAAAGAACGTCTTAGATGTCAATTTTTCATTTATTTGATTACTAGCAAACTTCCAATAATTTGAAATCAAATTTATACACAATACTCTATATATAATCAAATTTTCCATAGTTTCGATAAACAAAAATATTNTACAGTTAATTAACTCCATTACATCGTTCATTATGCACGCCATAAAAAGTATGTCCTTTTTACGATGTGTAGTCAAGCACATCAATAATTTAAATTTAAGGTGTTCATGATGCATGCCATGTAAATCTCTTTCTACAACATGCAGTAAAGAATGCAATAAAGAACGTCTTAGATGTCAATTTTTCATTTATTTGATTACTAGCAAACTTCCAATAATTTGAAATCAAATTTATACACAATACTCTATATATAATCAAATTTTCCATAGTTTCGATAAACAAAAATATTGAGTCCGATTCAATATAATTTACCAAAATGTTGAGTTTATCTAAATAATTCTAAAAACATCATTAACCCACTCAAAATGTTTGATAGCAATATGCCACAAGTATAGACTATTAATTTTAAAAAAAAATGATTAAAATGTTACGAAATATTCAATCAGTATCGATTAACTTCTTTGACCAACAATTTAGCTATCTCAAAAATAATCAAATCCTTCCACATCACAAAAATATGAACTATATAATTAATAAACTTAGGTGAGTATGCAAATCAAGGATATGTCAAGAAATATATTATCTTTTATCTATATGAAAATGGAAATAAATAAAAAAGAACTTAAGAATACATTTGTTGTGATTACAATTAATCCACTTCGATGTACCTAATTGGCCATGTAATTGTACTGCATCTTCAAGAAGAAAAAGCTCACATGTGAGACAATATAAGCTGACATTATCAATTACTTCATTATCCCAAACTTTCCAACATTCATTACCAATGGGTACATGATGCACTGGATCACTTGGATTTGTTGATGCAATTTCACCTTTTGCAGCAACATTAACTTTCCCAAACTAAGATAACAATTTGCATTTCTTATTTTAAAGGTTATCCAAACCATTCAAGTTGTCTCCATGCTGTAAAACTCATATCAAATTGAACAATTTGTTATTTTGATCTTAGAAAAGTATATTTAGTATAGAATAACATTCTCTAATGCTAATTTTTCACTTACATTATCTTCTTGTTCAACACTTATTCTTCACTTGAAAACAAGATTTTTAATTCTTTAATTTCATCTCTCAACTCTTTTTGAGTTCGCTAGATGCCGTTAGATTGATCTATATTATAAGTTATTTCGACCTTACGTCACTTTTAATTAGTTTCTGGATGGTTAAACATACAATCCAATTTTCCAAAGTTGAATTACCGCAGTTATAATATTTGGAAAGCAATAAATAACACAAAATTTGATGACAAAAAAATCCAACTGGGTAAAAATTTCGGGACCAAGCCAGTTACATCGACTATAGACAATGTGGGTTACAGTTCAATTCCAAACTAGTTTCATTAGCTGTTGTAAACCTTGTAACTCCATGATTTGTCGCTCATTCCAGCCTTACGATCTGCTACCGTAGATTCTTTCCAGCCAACCGCACTAAACCTCCTAATCTACCTCATATAGCTTCCAAGATCTGATGTCTCAGTCTCAAGATCTATTGCACCCGTCTCTTCCAAGTGGATATCCAAGAATCACCTATTCATGTTCTTCTTCTTACGCTTGAATCCCTTCCTCAAAGTTTCAGGTGTTTTGGATTAGAACCTCTTATATTTTCCAAAACCAGGTAGAAAAATATATTTATATATGTTTGTTTTCACCAAAGAATCCTGAACTTGGATACCTCAAAATATGATGTGGATGTGTTATACAAAGAATGCACAGTGAAACAACCTTTTGAAATTCGTCCCAGAAATCTATATTTATAATTGGGGACGTATAGGTGTTTATGGGGCAGTGTAAAACTCTTCAAAATCAAGAATTAGGTATGGCCTCATAAATACATCGCTCGAGCGAGGATGCTGTCACTCGAGGTGAAAGGCAGACGACGACTCTTCTATTTATTGCGCTCAAGCATGAGTCGGGCGAGCAGCTAACGAAATTTTAACGCTGCATTTTCCTTGTTTTCAACCTCTAACCTTAACCTAACTTATCTATACAAAATTGCATCCAAGTCCCCGACTTTTTACAAGTGTTCAATTAAGGCATTTCACAAACATGCCAATTACAACATTGGACCTAACAATCTCTCCATTTGGCATTTTGTGACAAAACTATACAAATAAGGTCAAGGACAATCTATACTACCCAAGTTACTGAAGTTCTTCTACTTCTTACATTCCTTGGTATACATGTTTCCTAAAATCAAAAACTCAATACCCAATGTAAAAGTACATGATACAGGAAATCAAAAACTCATGAACAAAAATAAGTATGCTAGTTTGAGAGGTGACATTAATGTCAATCAAAACACCAAAATATCAAAACTCAGACAGTTATGGATATGATATGCAGTGCACATTCTCCCCTTACTGTAAACTCTCAATGTTTTTATGAAATAGACAAATATATATCTGTCTCTTTCCAACGACTCTCCGACATAAAATAGAAATCTCAATTTCATTCAATGCTCCCCCCGAGTATATTCTCTCTATTCTCCCTCTTTTTGTCACAAATGGTTAAAAGTGCAATTTCAAATTCAATTTTAACCATGAATATACAACAATAAAAAAATAGTTGATACTATGCACAAACATAGGGTTAATTACCCCAATAGTCACTGAACTTTGGTCAAGGTTTCCACCAGGTCACTGAACTTTAAAAACTACGTGGTTAGTCACTGAAGTTTCGAAAAATTNTTAAAAACTATGTGGTTAGTCACTGAACTTTCGAAACTCCAACCCCATTCATCATTGAACTTTAAAACTCACCTCATTTGTCACTGAACTTTGCAAAAAGTTTCTCAGATGGTCATTGAGCTTTGTAAAAGTTTCTTAAATGGTCACTAAATCAATGACCATCTGGAAAACTTTTTGTCAAGTTCAGTGACTCGTAGAAATCTTTTGTAAAGTTCAGTGATGAATGGGGTAATTTTTAAAGTTCAGTGATGGATGTGGTTGCAGTGTTGAAAGTTCAGTGACTAACCACGTAATTTTTAAAGTTCAGTGACTTTGTGGAAACTTTCGGTGAAGTTCAGTGACTATTGAGGTAATTAACCCAACAAACATAATTAACAAATAGTAAACCTCCCCCACATACTCAGTTTAAGTCAGAATGAAGTAAATTGTATAAGTGACTTATGTGTATAAAGTGTCATTAATCCAAGGCAAACATGACTCCAAACCTTAATTTTGTGAGAATGGATTGCTAAATATCATTGCCCATAATTGTATTCTCGGGTTAATTACCCCAATAGTCACTGATTCAGTGACTATCTGAAAAACTTTTTGCAAAGTTCAGTGACCTCATAGAAATTTTTTATAAAGTTCAGTGATGAATTTGATGATTTTTAAAGTTCAGTGATGGATGTGGTTGCAGTTTCGAANGTAAAGTTCAATGACCATTTGGAAAACTCTTTGCAAAGTTCAGTGACGAATGTGGTGATTTTTAAAGTTCAGTGATGGATGAGTTGCAGTTTCGAAAGTTCAGTGACTAACCACATAGTTTTTAAAGTTCAGTGACCTAGTGAAAACTTTCGGTAAAGTTCAGTGACTATTGGGGTAATTTACCCTGGAAACTATGCTACATCTTATCAATTATGTCAATACTCGATTATAACATGCATGTTTAAGAATGCCATACATTATGTTGTAATAAAGTTACCATTCCCATTTTTTAATCTTTTTTTTTTTGTGTTTTTCTTTTTTAAAAAAAATGAATGTGCCGCACACAAAACAAAACAAAAGGTAAACACACAAATCAAAATAAAACGTACATGTACCAGTGCAAACATGACTAAAATATACATGCATGAAACTAAATAAAACAAACAAACAAATAAATATGATCATGCAAAAGTCAATAACACATAATAATTAAGCACACGCACGCACCAAAAATACCTAATCGACTAGGTATGTGAGTGCTCTTACCTTTAAGAGCACCATGATCTAAATCAAAGTTTTTAAGATCACCCTTTTTAACCCAAACTTGCCTAGTACAAGAATGATTCCCAGACAATTGTATCACCTACCTGGTTAAACAACTCACTTGATTAGTAAAGAATCCAATATGACCAACAAACTCTTGATTTCTATTCCTATTAAAGCTCATGATTCTTTCTCTATTCAAGAATTGATGACATCTAGGGCATATGTGTCATAACTCACCACAGTGAAAGCAGGCCGGGACAAACCTAGGACCAATGTTATGTAGACACTGACGTTATTCTTAGGTCGACGGGTCCTGTGTTGTCTAGTATGCCGCTGTCTAACAAATCTCTTATCCTTAAGATAGGGTTTAGACACATGTTTGGGCCGGTTAGTAACAGGGACAAACGTGGTCTTAGAAGTACTAGCACCGTTTTTCTTAAAATCTAGACCTTCCTTATTTTCAGCCGGCTTTCCCATTCCTAAAATATTATGTAAATTTTTAGAACCACTAGAGAAGACAAGCAGTTGAGACTTAGAATATTCTAGATCGCTCAAATAGATTTCTAAGGTCTCTTTCTCAGTGGTCAACTCGCTGACTATCCTAGAGAACTTCTCAAGCTCACTGGTGAGGTTCTTAACCTGAGTCTCTAAAGTTTTATTCATGGATTTCACTTCACTTATGATCGAAGTAGATTCCTTAATGTGCGCTACTAACTTCCCTTTCTCCGACTCAAGTTCCGTGCCTTTCGTACTTACGAATTTATTTTTAGTTAGAATTTTAACTCTCCTCATAGATTCTATCATAAGCCTCATGAATATCTTTCTCACTGTCAGAATTTTTTTTTTAATTTCACTACTACTTATGTTCTCAGCTTTCTCACTCCCTTTATCAAATTCATTATTAATAATCGTATAAAGGCAATATATTTTCCACTTTCCTCACGAGTTGATTTCTCACTCTGATTGTCCGAGTTAGACTCATCATTAATGAGAGTAGTATTCATAGCCTTATCCGAATTTCTTTTACTGCTAGGGTACTTACTCCTAAATTGGCCAAAACCTCAACAATTATGGCATCTCATATAATAGAACTCTTCCTAAACTCACTTGGACCACTTCTATGCTTTTCTTGAGGTTTTTGTTTAACTACAATTTAGAGTTCTTAACCACCTAAGTTCCCTCATGTGTGGTTTGTAGATAACCCAAACCTCTTTGGCAACCTCACATATCGATACTCTCCTAAATTCTTCAAGGGACACTGCCATAAATAGGGCATGTAAGGTTTTGCTATTCCAGTTACACTCATCTAAGTTTGTTCTAGTCCAATTAGCAATGAGAGTGAAGATAACTTCATTATTAACCGTAGAACTAGGGGCAGTCCAACCATTAACCACGATTAACTAAATTCACTCGTCCATATATTTTAGGCAAGCTCTCATTCTAACATTCCAATAAGCATAATTATTGCCATCAAAATATGGTGGGACAGATAATGAATTACTCATCTAGAAATCTAAGGTCAAGAGATGAAATTAAGCTCCAATACCACTTGTGAGTTCGCTAGATGCCGTTAGATTGATCTAGATTATAAGTTAGTTCTACCTTACGTGCGAAAATACGCTAATTAAAGCAACAAGTCACTTTTAATTAGTTTTTAGATGGTTAAGCATACAATTCAATTTTCTAAGTTGAATTACCGCAGTTATAATATTTAGAAAGCAATAAATAACACAAAGTTTGATGGTGGAGAAACCCAACTGGGTAAAAACTTTGGGACCAAGCCAGTTACCTTCATTATAGAAAATGTGGATTACAGTTCAATTCCAAACTAGTTCCACTAGTTGTTGTAAACCCTACAACTCCAAGATTTGTTGCTCATTCCAGCCTTAAGATCTGCTACCGTATTTACTGTCCAGCCAACCCCACTAGACTTTCTGATCTACCTCATGTAGCTTCTAAGATCTACCATCCCAGTCTTACTATCTTCTGCACACGTCTCTTCCAAGTGGATACCCAAGAATCGCCTATTCATATTCTTCTTCCTACGCATGAATCCATTCCTCAAAATTTCAAGGAAGTCAGGTGTTTTAGATTAGTACCTCTGATGTTTTCCAAAACCAGGTTGCTGAATCACAAGAATAATATGTTTCACCAAAGAATTATGCTCTTAGATCTCTCAAAATTTGATGTGGATGTGTTATGCAATGAAAGTACAATGAAACAACCTTCTGAAATTCGTCTCAGACGTCTGTATTTATAGTTGGGGATGCTTAAGTGTTATGAGCCGTGTAAAACTCTTCAAAATCACGAATTATGTTTGACCGCATAAATACGTCGCTCAAGCGAGGGCGCTGTCGCTCAAGCGAAAGGAGGGCGACGACTCTTTCGTTTCTTGCACTCGAGCGTGAGTCAGGCAAGCAGCTAGCGAAATTCTGATGCCATATTTTCCTTGTTTTCAACCTCTAACCCTAACCTAACTCATTTATACAAAATTGAATCCAAGTCCCTGACTTTTTACAAGTGTTCAATTAAGACCGTTTTGTTCACAAACATGCCAATTACAACATTGGAGCTAACACTCTTGAACTTGAGCTTGCAACTTATGATTATGCACCAAAGCATTCAACTTTGAATGAATTTGCAAGTTATGATTATGCACCAAATGCACCTTATACATCCTAAATGCCTCTATATTTTCTACATCTTGAGGAGGCAATGATTCTGCACTTGATTTTTCTCCATGAAACACCCATGTGGTATATGTAGGATCCATCCCATGAATGATGAGATGCCCATACATTTTATCAAAATGTTGATGGAATGGGTTTTTGCAACATTTGCAAGGGCATGTGACCTCTTCTGGATTCCCCACATTGGTTTGTATCATATTTGCAAACTTTCTTGCACCACATTGATATGCCTCTGAAATTCTATTAAAAAAAAATACAAATAAATCATTTTTTACGGACATATTTTAAAATATTCTAAATTTAAGGGGGGTAAGATAACCTCGATAGTTGTACCCAATTTTTATCCATGATGATCTACTAACAGTATTAAAATATAACCTGTTATAACACAGTCAAAAAATGAAATAAAAAAATGAGTAAGACATTTGCTGCTATTTACCCTATTAAATACTAATCCAGGATTATTAGAAATCGACCAGTGTGTTTAATTCCATCTTGAAAATTTGAGGAAATAAACAATACGTCAAGAAACTAAGAGTAACAAAGCCATAGTTGAATTCTTTAGAAATTAAGATATGGGTCAAAACAAAATATCCCTTTATTGCCACCGACACAGTTCTTTAACTACACAAATTGCGTGAAAACTGCTGCTCGAACTCTTCTGGTGCAAAAATTACTCTGCAGCTCGTTGTAAAGTTCCCTTTGCTCCTCTATACGCCTTTTCAATTTATTTTTTTTATCAAGTTTGCCAATCTTTCTTATTGTAATCTGTCATCTCCTCCCATCGTTTTAATCAAATGAATTAAATTGATAACTAATAACAGCAAAAAGTTTGTGAATTCACCACAAATTTCTTTAACCTTCATTCGTGGTAAAGTCTCATTTTTCCTTTTAGTTACTTTATAATCATTTTCCCACTACAACACAATTTTGTATCAGTCTGGAGGAAAGATAGATGCCCCAACATTCAATTTTCCTCCCCTGACATTCAAGTTCAAACAATGGACTCTTATGTAACTCAAATAGCAGACCTTGCTGTAAAATATCAGTCTCCAGTCCATGAATATTGTTAGTGTCATCAGCATCAACATCATCTATTTCTACTTAAAGCATTGATATTATTCTCTTTGAGAGTCAATTGGCATCTCACATTGTAATTAATACTATAAAAAGAGAATAAGTTAAACAGATAAAGTTTACATTTGCAAACACAAATATCTGTTTTTGTTGGGATTGGTGACCCAAATTCGGGTTACCATATGAAGAAAATGTGGCTGAATTAAACTTGAAAATGTATCAATTTGTATCCAAGTTTTTTTTTCACGGTTTTTTTATTTTACGCGTTTTCTTCACTAGGGTTTTGTACGTGTAGTATATATAAGGATGCTCTTCTTTCAGTTTGGTTAAGCCAATATTTCTAAGTTCTTGTAATTTCTCTCTATATTGTTATTGAATAAACATCGATTCATCTGCAATTTCTCTTCTTCTTTTACTTTAATCTTGTTTTCAATTGTTGTGATCTTTTATATTTCAAAGTGTATTATTAATCTCAATTCCTGCATTTAAGGCGATTTTTCCAGCAATTTTGATACATACTAAGAAAAAGTATTATGAGTGTATACTGATGGTTGCTCTTGTAGGAAGCAAAATTAACCTGAAATGGAAATAGAGCTGTTGATATTGAGGTCTTGGGTGATAAAAGGGGGCAGATTTCCCTAGCATACATCCCCTGCCAACAACAGTTATCAACAAAAGTTACCACAATCAACGAAATTAATCTCTTCTCCTAAAGAAGAACTTCCCACATTCTAATCAAAGAAATAGCCCTGGCAACTCTCCAATCCTCCCATTGATGCAATATTTCGCTCAGCAGTTTCCTTCTCTTATCCACTAGATACAGAAGCAGTTAAATTAAAAGGGAGGTGGAGCTTAGGCACTCAAGCTCATACGGATCAGCACATGCAGCAATGGGTAACACATAATGATATTTATAAAGGTTTCAAGTTGGACAAAAACTTTAGAATAGATGTGCTGCCATGTGAATTCTATTACAAGGTAGATTTCTTTATTTGCAAAATAAGTGTTTTGTGTGCATATTGAGAAACTTTCACGAATACAAAATATCCCTGAAACATCAATGAACATGACATTAGTATGTTGCTCTTGTAGGAAGCAAAATTAAACTCAAATGGAAATGGAGCTGTTGATATTGAGTTCTGGGGTGATAAAAGGAGGCAGATTTCGCTGGCAAACATCCCCTGGTGTTCTTTCTCAAGTTTCACAGTGGTAACTCCTCAACCTCACACAAAATAGAAAAAAATATACTTATGATACAGTTCACAGCTTGTGAATCCTTAATAATCTCTTTTGTTAATCAACACTAAGCTTTCACTGTTCATTCTTATGCACTCGTTTTCACACATATCCAGTTCCACTACTATTCATCAACCTTTTCCACTACTGTTCACTAAAAATTTCTGCTACAAATTATCTTTTGTGCTCTCTCTCACCTCTGCTTTTTGATCACTCCAAATCAGTGGCAGATGCATACATTTTGAGTTGGTGGACACAATCAAACTTGTAAAAAAGTTGCGAAAAATAAAGGATTTGATATCTTATTATAATTGTTCTCTACGCGATCTCATACTTTGACAATGTTCCATAATTACATTATTTTCAATATTGTCAAATACATCATTCTCAATATATGCGATCAAACTATCATTTAACCATTGATCTCAGATTCGATTGCGCGGACGATTTTTGACATAAGTCATCGTAGAAAATGCTCTTTCAACTGTAGCAGTAGCCACGGGAAGAACTAAGACTAATGTCACAAGTTTGAAGACTTATGTATACACTTCATGTTTATTTTTTACAACCAACTTCTGTGCCAGATCACTAAGACCTTGTAATCCTGCAAATCTTCACAAGTTCGCATATCAAGAATATATGTATCTAATTGATCAACAAGTTCTGAGATATCTACTGCAACAAAACTACTGGATAATACTCACATAGTCGAATCACTTTGTTCTTGTCAAAAGCAACAAATGAATTATTTGGACATAAACATGTAACACAAAGGAGTAAGTCACTATTGACCTCGAAAAACGATCATTCAGCTCTTGAAGTTGCATATCGATGATAGCATAAAACATTTCCACTCGAAAATAATTCAAATTTGTTACCGTATCACATTGTGAGCGACCTAAAGTTATGAACATATCATTCATATTGGGAATATTGATCTTGTGAACTTCACAGAATGAACAAACCATTCCAAAAAAGAATCCCATCCATCATCCCTCGTGGTTTGGAGCTGTGCGTTACGTAATTGCACTAATCTCATAGCATTGACAACATCTTGATCTTTTCTTTGTAATACTTTCGACAATTCATTTGAAATTCCTAAGATCCTTTTCATGAGCTATAGATTAAATGCAAATTCAAATTTTAACATCAACTCCAATAAAATACATGCATCACCTCATGTTCCAGAACTTGTAGTGTCAGTAGCAATCATCTCAACAACATCAACTATGGTTGAAAACATACAATCAAGTTATTTAAACTATAGTGAGATCTACAATGTGTATCATCATAACGCTTAAGAGTAGTTTATTGATTGAGACATTATCCGCTTGATATTTCACCAACACTAATTGATTCAAGAATTTTCAATCTTTGTTTCTCTCGAATAAGATCACCCCATTTAGCCGATCCTCCAACAACACTCACCAATTTGTGTACCAAAGTGAAGAAAGTTTCAATCTTCGAATGTTTACGTGTCATAGCTACAAGAGCTAGTTGAAGTTGATGAGCGAAACAATGAATGTAGTAAGCACTTGGATTTTCTTTCAAAATAAGTGATTTGAGACCATTATACTCTCCTCGCATATTGCTAGCTCTATAATATCCCTAACCTCTTAAATTAGATATACTTAAACTATGCGTAGAAAATAATTGATCAATTCCAACCTTAAGTGAGACAGTTGTGGTATTCGAAACATGCATAACATCAATAAAATGTTCAAATACGCGCCCATTCTTCACATAACGAATGACAACTTACATTTACTCCTTCATTGAAATGTCTTGAGATTCATCAACTATAATAGAAAACAGACTATCACCAATATCTTTGATAATCACATTTAGAATTTAAGAAGCAATAGCACTCAAAATATCTTTTTGAACTCGTGGTGATGTTAATTTGAGATTTTCAGGTGCATTTGCCAAAGCAACAACCTTAATTTCAGCATTATGATTATATAACCAATGCAATAGTTTAAGAAAGTTTCCTTGATTGTTTAAATCTTCAGATTCATCATGTCCACGAAAGGCTAACCTTAGCCGTAAGAGAAATCGAACACAATCGATTGATGCATTCAAAAGAATTCAATACTCTGTCTGAACTTGATGTGATTGCTTATAAACATAGGATTGAATGCTATGTCCAAGCTTAATAATTTCCTTTTTTACAATTTGAGAACTCGTCATCAACAAATGAACCACCACTTGAGCTAAAAAGATAGCAGTAGAAGCAAAATACAACATCTTTTTCTATACTGTATTCCAACCAACTAGGATTTTCATTATACCATGAAACACAAAATCGTCTATCTTTATTACACATTCTTGTAGGTGGAGATTCATGATTGTAAGGTTGACGAGGGCCTCTTTTGTACATATGCTTTTCTTATTACGTCTCGAACACGAGGATCCTAAGTCTGCATTGGAATTCTCAATCCTAGATCCGAAGGAAGCTGTGCAACATCAAATTCAAGCATTTTATCCCTAACATCTTCGGCATCAGTTTCAATCTGGACATTTCCAACATCAGGTTCATCCCTTTCATTTCTAACATTCCCGTCTTCCTTTTAATTTCCAACATCAGTTTCATCCATATTATCTCGAACATTCTGTTCATTAATATTTTGTTCTTCATAAGAGAACACAAATTTACATTTAAAGTATTTTTCCATAACTGATATAAACAATAAAATAAAACAAATTAATACAAATAGAGTAAAGGAAATTATCGAACCAGTAACAATTTAAATTTTGCCATAAATTCTATTGATTCATAACACAAAATACATAACAAAAATGAAAAGAGAAATTAAATTTTAAATGTCCACAATCTTAGATTTTTAAACTATGAATTACAAAGACAAATATTGGAGGTTAAACTCGCATACCTTTAAAATAGACAAATTGGTGCCGATGGTCGTCGTATGAGCGGTGGTATGAGATGAAAAAGTGAAGGAAATTCAAATTTTGATTGCTAAATGGTGGAATTGGTCAATTTGGCTGCGCATAGTGCAAGTTTGAATTAAACTTTGTTGTGGTGGGTTTAGCTCTTTGTGGGCTTTTATTATTTATTGTTGTGGTGGGTTTGGCAGAATTGGTCAACTGATATAGTGCAAGTTTAGATTGTTTAATGTTATGAGCTTTTATTATTTATCAAGAAAATTTGGAAAGTTGGTGGGTCATGTGTCCCACTGTGACCCACCGTCCTTCCGCTACTGCTCCAAACCCAAGGAGAAGTCCATTAGTCGGAGAATTTAACATTGTCTCCAATGTAAACACTAAAAGTAAAGAGGAAAGAGTTTACTAGACTTCAGTGGGATTGCGTTGCAAGTTACCTAGCTTTTTCATTGATGGTTGAGGCATCTTAAGAGCATCAATATTTCCTCATGTTCATGATACTGTCGTTCGGCCATGGTATTCATGGTAGCATTCATGGAACTAAGAGTAGCATTCATAGCATCTTGTCCATTTCCAGTTGTTGAATCTCTCAATTGTGCACTTGTTATGTTGTCTGGAATGATCTCAATGTGGGCCCAAAGTTCACCCCTCCCCATCGACCAATTCTTGGTGGAAGTGGGGTTGGCATGTCAACATGTGCTTCTTCTTGATTGTTAATGTATTCCTTTTCTTAAGGCCTCATTTCTGTATCCTATGACTTACCCTTCGGGCCTTCTAATTGTTTTTAGGTACGGTGCCTACTTTTTTTCTCAGCCTCCGATGGCATCATTGGGACTCGAGCTCTCTTGCATAGAGATGAAATGAGACTTTGGAAAGGAGTTTTTTCGAATTCCTGGATGGGGGCAATATCTTTAATTGTGTTAAAGTGTAGGCCCCATAATCTAAGTTGTGTCCCGTGGTAAGCCGATACAACATAGTCATCCTAGCTTGGTAAATTTCGTTGGTATGTAACGTTGGAGCTATATTAGCTGAGAGAACATGATGAAAGAACTGCAACTCATGCTTCATATCTCCGTGTTGTACAACATTGCTTTTAGGCCACAGTTTTTGCTTGTCCAAAGGGTAAATGAATTGAGCCACTTCCTCCCATCTATAATTTATGGTAGATCAGACCCCTTCTCACCATTATAAAAATCTCTGATAATCTCAGGGCTAAAATGGACCCATACTCCCCGCATATATGGCTCATGCTGATGTTCACTTTGATCATTGGTGATGTCTCCATTAAAATTTAACATGAACTCCTTGACCACCATCGTATATATTTTGTGTGGTTTGGTGCGTGGTTTTGTCCAAGCTAATCCCCTTATAACTGCGAGAATACCAAAATTTCGTAAACTTTCTATATTTCACATGGGAGTGGGTCGGACATGGCTCATTTTCCCATATTAGAAGGCTTGTCTATCTCTTTTCCTTTTCTTGTAGATGAGGCTCTTGGAGTCATTGCTGATATGTAGTTAACCTGCACAAGTAAAACCACACATTAGACACGTGTTCTTTAGAAATTTAGCAAAAGAGAAAACATGTTTGTCAAACTAAGGTAATGCAATGTCTTAAGTCATATATATTCAACAAGATTCATCCTCATGATGTAGGTTTCCAAATATGTCCAAGCAACTAAAGGTGTGGGATGTATGAATTTGATTGATGATTTTCATCAAATACCTTGAGTGCAATGTATAACAACATATAGAAGGACCAACCTTTCAATTGTCATGCATTACCCATATGTTAAATCATATATTTTCCAACTAATCACAATATATAATCCAAACTTTCATGCACATACCTTAATTTCTATTAGCACCCATGAGAATAGTAAGAAAACTTGAAGAATGTAACTTTCACAAAAACTAGGTTAGATTAGTCTTACCTTTTGGAGATTTCAAGACAATGTTAAGAATGGAAAACCAAGGTGCACTCTTAAATAGATGCATCGACAATGGAATTGATGAAATGTTTGAAGTTGAAAGAGAAATGGTTGGAGGAGAAGGGTGTTGAAGAAAAGGAAAAAAAAATAGAAAGTGGTATTAATATGGAAAGTGTTTCATGTTTTTATTTATATACTTTTTAAAGATAAAATGAAATGAAATGAAATGCAAAAGAATAAAAAATCATAAGGACTTCGTTGACCACGGTTCGCAAACAGCGGCAAACAACACAAACCCTCTGACTGCAGTCGGATGTGGTTTTGCAAACCACGGTCAATTTCTTTTAGTATGCTTGGAGAAATTTATGAACATCTAAGTGTACGATACATGATTGAAAGAAATAAAATAAAATTAAGGTTAAGAAAATGGGTTGCCTCCCATTAAGGACTCACTTTATTTTCTCGAGCTCGACTGCAGTGGTGATTATTCTAGTTCATCTAATAGGATGGAGGACTTTTCTGTCGAGAATTCTCCTTCCAAATACAGCTTTAGCATTTGATTGTTAACTTTGAAATTACCCTTTTCTGGATATTGTAGCTCAATTGTACCATAAGGATATACTTTCACCACCGTGAAAGGTCCATCCCATCGAGATTTTAATTTTCCAGGCAAGAGCCTTAGTCGAGAATTATAGAGTAGCACTTTCTTTCCCACTCGAACTTCTTTTC
>CAIGRQ010067801.1:0-12709 GCA_903798375.1 Fraxinus sp. D2006-0159 | reverse complement strand
TATCATCTTTTGGTCCGAATCAACTTTGACTATTTGCAAGTTGGTCCTCTGACTTTTGATTTTTGCCCATTTTCACCAATTTTCGCTTCTTTCTTTAAATTCTTCGTTCAACCATTGAGTTTTACCTATATAACATAAAATACAACAATTTAGGATATATTTTGTCAAAAGAACTACCAAATATTAATATTTTAAGACTCTAAATAAGTGTATAAAATACACTTATCAGAGCCACATCAAATATTTGCTTTTGCTGAATTTGGCAACATTTCAATGTAGAGGATCCCCTAAAAACATTAAAATGTAGCAGTGGAAACAGCAATAGATGAAAAATAGAGATAGAATTACTGATATAAATGATAAAATCCATCTCCCTTGCATCACGGNAGAGCCACATCAAATATTTGCTTTTGCTGAATTTGGCAACATTTCAATGTAGAGGATCCCCTAAAAACATTAAAATGTAGCAGTGGAAACAGCAATAGATGAAAAATAGAGATAGAATTACTGATATAAATGATAAAATCCATCTCCCTTGCATCACGGCAAAGACGCCAATATTCTTTCCAAGGAAGGACCATCCATGACATTTTTGGTGGAAGAGGAGTTCCCAGAGCAAATGAAATACTGCAGATGGAGAACGTGAAATTGAAATAGTTTACCAACACCTCACTGCCACCATCACCACACAAATCTCAAACAAACAACACATATTATTAACCAATTTCAAATTCGCAACCTCAAAACATAATGAGAAATGAAAACCCATCAAATGGCCGAAAAATGAAAGCCCATAAACTAAGCCCATCAATTGAATTATTATTGTTAACAAAGAAATTGATGCAAACGGGTTCGCAGTGATGAAACCAGAGTTGTAAAATTTTGAAAACCCATCAAATTTCAATGTTATTGGTTTAGGGGGTGGAGGAGAGAGGGGAGGGGTGGGGAGATGAACAATTTTATTCTTTATTTTTTTTTTAAAAATTGTTTTATGTGAAAAAAATGTTAAGTTACCATCTTATCATTTTTAATTTGGTCAACTAACAGTCAAATGGATAATTTCCATCCATTTGGACCTCATTAGCAATTTTTGAAAGGTTTGAGAATGTGGTTGGCACAAAGTGAATGTTAGGGTAAAGTCAGCAAAAAAAAAAAGTT
Organism: Fraxinus sp. D2006-0159; assembly: GCA_903798375.1. Lineage (NCBI taxonomy): Eukaryota > Viridiplantae > Streptophyta > Magnoliopsida > Lamiales > Oleaceae > Fraxinus > Fraxinus sp. D2006-0159. The sequence continues at coordinate 11,551 of CAIGRQ010067801.1, read as the reverse complement.
AAGAACCGCTGCTGCAATTTCTCCTTTTTAAATATTCTTCAAATATCCTACATACTAATTAGAAAAATGGAACTCCACCTCCATAGATTGTGGGATGCATCCGAACTTTAATTGAGAATGTTATGCAAACAATCCTACCCCCACAAGATCGGGTAGGAGTTAGCTTAGAAACAAAATATGCATCTAACTATATATAGTTCATTTATATTGTTAATTAAGTCTATCTATTGGATAAGCAATTTTATCCCACCTCTAGTCACCATATAAAATTACTAGGACTGTACATGAAAGGCCACACACTTTCATTTTTATGACTGAATTCAAAAAATAAAAGTCAAATCAATTTTTATTTTTTAAAAGAAATTGGAGCCTCGTTTTGAACTGTGATTGATCCAACTTGAATTGGCCATTTAGATTCAACAACAATGAAAACACATTCTACATTTCACCATGTCAATTGGATCGTGAAATGTGTCACGTTGGAAAAGAAGGGGGAGGGGGAGGGGGTGGGGCTGGGGGTGGGGGTGGGGGTGCAAACACGTAACTATTCTACGTGCCTTCTACATACTGACACGTAAACTATACTAGTCAAATGTCATTTTCCTTATAAGTTCATTTTTCTTCACGGATCTGTTTGCACATCGGGCATGTATGTATCTCGATCTAGATCAACCGATAGATATACTAGAGTCTAGAGATAGAGAGAGAGAGTAATTAATTTGCTTGTTCTAACCAATAGTGCACGAGGAAATCATAGAACAAAATCCGAAGTTTAAAGTTTGACTGTATGGATTAAAATGAGATGAAAATGAATAGTCTCATGGTGAAGCAAGACTAACGAAAGTTCATTTTCTTTCATAATAATCGTTGCATCCATTAATTTCCTTCCTTCTGTGCAACAACACCATCAAATGAGCTGAAACTTAAGAAACTTCAAACCATTATTGAATTATTTAACAACTGACGTTGTTAATGGTGAAAACAAATTTAGTTTTCGAGTTCTTAATCATTCTTCCATTTAAATAAAACTCGATTCTTATGAGTTTTTCGAGTTTGTTTCAATTAACATTAGACGAAATCACGATAACAACTACTAGAAGAAGATGTCATTAACCGACACCAAATGAATATTATATATTCAACAAGTATATGAAATGCACCACCATCTAAAAATCACAATAAATCACTAAGCACAAATCGATTCACTATAAGTCACATCAAATGAAAAGGCACAAATCGATTCGATATGAAACAAAATTGCTAGACCGAGGAAAAAGTCCAGTCCTTAATTTGAACAAACTGGATCGTGCACTACATAAAATTATAAAACTGTGCAAGGAAATCAAAATTTGACTGTACTCTTTTAGATCAAACGCCATTGAATACTTATATCGAACACAATAATGCAAAAAATAATTGGAATTATTTTGACGGTAAATTGGAGAAAGAATGAATTAGAAATCGATTATTTTTAGTGAAGAAAATGAAATTAGGATAATCCAATTTATAGATTTCAATTTAACTTTTCGAAACAATTGCATCTTTTGACACAATTCATTTGGACCATTAGATCGTGCAATTTCAAATTAAGACATGATCTGACGGTCTCAATAGCATTTTAGAAACTGGACTCCATCTAAACTTGGCACAACCTGCCCTTTCTAGAGGCCAATAAACTACGGATTACCCTTTTGAGAGAGTTCCATTCTTATCGCCGCCTCACTCTACTCCTATCTCATGACACGATCAAACTTTTTGACGTTTCTAGCTCTACCCTTCATTGTCATGACATAATTAATCTTAGTTCCATTAAGCAACAATTTATTGTGAAAAATCATTAAATTTGCAAATCTACAGGAGGTTCTCATTCTTTTAAAAAACCTCGTCTAGGTTCCATCTAGACACGAAACTTGAAATTGTCGTATAATCAAGTTTCATGCTTTTTATGCCTAAATTTTGCTAGATCTCGTCAAGGTATGCTTAATCTCATAAAAGCTGGAAATTTGATTTTGTTGCCTAATCACTTTATATTTTTTAGAGCAATAATTATTTTTCAGAGAAGTAAAATTAAATGACAGATTATGATGTTTTATAGTATTGTATAAATTGGCTGTTTACATATCATTAGCCAAAAACTTTTACATCATTTAATCTCATAATGCTAATAATTATAAATTATGTTACAATCAATCGAATTAAATAACTTGCAGAAGAATGCAAGGTCCTTTTCATCGACCAGGTCAACCATTTAAAGTTTTCGTGAACACGTTGCAATAACGACATTAAAATAAATTATTGAATCCAGATTAATTATAACTAAAAAGTTAGGGGCGATTCTCTTTGTAATTCAGTTTTATATTTTGAATTTTGTGTTTTGAGTGTTTATTTTGAGATTGTTGAAAATTTATTTTTTTTTGGTATTTTGAAAACACCCAAAACGCGTTTTAAAAATTTTGGTTTGATTATAACTTAAAATACCTAAAACGACAAATTTGTCGTTTTTTTTAAAACTTGTTTTCAAAAATAAGAAAGAGAATGTGTTTTCACTTCTTTGGAAAATCGAAAACAGAAAACGGCTGTATTTCCATTTTGAGTTTTGAGTTTTGAATTCATTTTGTATTTTGTGTTTTAAGGGTCTGTTTTGAAATTGTTGAAAAAGCGTTCTTTTTATCATTTTGAAAAACAGTTTCTCAAAACATAAAAATGGAAAACACGTTTACTTTGAAATTTTGAGAATATTATTTTTATAATATTTTATTCAATAAATTTTAATAGTTTAATGTTAATATAATATTAAATAACATATAAATTTTGAAGCTGGTGAATCTTGAATTTTTTTTTTCCAAATATAAAATACACAACCTAAATTAAATTTGACAAGTCCTTGTTTTTGTCCTTGTACGTAAATTGTGACAAAAATTAACTAGCGTTCGATCACAACCAAACCTAATCAAATTGCAAAAAAAATTAAACTTCAACTCATGTTGACATAGTTAGAATCTAGAAGAATAATAAATGAATAAAACAATCGAGTCAAAATCTTTGCACATTTTCTCTATTCCCTTTGCCTCTCCCTTAACTACACAACCCCAAAGGATGTTCCTCCTTCCTTTGTATACACGTTAATTGACGAACACGCTCATTCAAAGCTTCCTTCCTCCACCAATGTGCACATACTTCTTTCGCTTCGTTTACCGTCATCTGTGAAACGAAATTCGAGTTCCTCGGTTACAAGCAAGGGAAACATGCATCCCTCGTGAAACTTTTCTGGCTTCTGCTCTTAAAAATTCATTCCCCTAATTTTTCCTGCAAAAAAGAATGCAATTGAACAATATTAGAGAACTTAACACGATTGAACAAAAAAAAAATGGCTCAAGCTATTTAAGGAACAAAAATACTAACCTGAAGCAAGCCAATCACACCAGCTTCCTCCAAGGTCTCTCTTGAAGCTGCCAATTGATTGTCCTCGTCAATTTCCCAACCACCCTGATATTCCATTGCCAAAATTTGAAAGGTTGCATCAAAGTGAAGCATTGTCCAAAAAGGTGTAATCTGTCAAGCATTCCTCTGCAAACTGATTGAAGGGTTTTGTAAAAATTAAGGTTGCCATTGATTATTATGAAATTTTAAACCCGAACCAAGTACTAGAAAGATCCAAAGACAAGTTATACCAAGTTCCATCGTATCAAGGCATCAAATATTCCCCCATGAATTTTCTGTAGTTTGTAATGAATCAGAAAGAGAAATCAGACTCTCCAATAAAGTAAGCAAATTACAGAGGAGCTATATTTCACATATAGATTAATAAGAGCTAGTCTTGTTTTTGCAAATTTTGCTATAACACAAAGACTCACAAGTTGCTCTATGATCATAGGATAAACAATATTGATTCAATGACAAAAATTTGCAAGTGTCTACATGAATTTCGTAGAACTTTTTACAGAATTTCAAAGTGAAAATCAGACATTACAAGGGCTACATTTCACATATAGAGTAAATGCTATTTTTGGGAAATTTTTTCCAGACATCAAACACTAGCAAGTTGCTCTATGTTCATAGATTTACAACATCATTGATTCCATTGAAAGCCTTCTGTCCAAATAACATCTTTACAGCTTCTGTTGGGTGAAATGCATCCCAGAAAATGTACTGTTTCCTGTCTTCACATGGTGTCAATTCTTTGACATTTTGTTGACTTCGGTAACATTCTTCTTAACCGAATAAGATTCAAGAAGTTCTTCGAAATACCGACTTGATTGTAACCTGAAATTATCACTAGCAAGTTCACCTTTCAGCTCTTCCACGTCAACCAAAACACCACTTAGCTCATCAACTGCAAGACTAAAATCCTCGTAATGAAGTTTGCAAAGATCCTCGATTTCAACTTCTTTCTACTTCTATTCACAAATCTATTGCACCTAGGCCTTGTATGTCCTAACTCACCACAATTAAAGCACGTAGGAATAAATCTATGACCATATCTACGTGGTTTCTAAAATTGGTTTCTATTTGGAAAGATCCTCATTGTCTAATGGGGTTACCTAGTCTCTGAGTCTTAATAGTAGTAGGGACATATGAGATTTTGGAAGCGCTAGCATCATGAGGATTAGATTTATCATAGCCTAGACCATTCCCATTTTCAGAAGTCTTGTTAATCCCTAAGAGATTATCAAGCTTCTGAAAACCACTAGAGAATGCAAGAAATTGAGACATGGAACATTCAAGTTCGCTCAACAGGTTCTTAACCTGGATTTCTAATTTACCATTATCAATGGTTAGCTTACTAACTCTCCTAGAGGACTTCTCCAGATCACCTTTAAGATTCTTAATCTTAGACTCTTAGGGATTAATTCACGGTATCTAATTTACTGAGGCAAAAGGTAGACTCCCAAAGGTCAGCTGTAAGTTTCACTCTTACTAGCTCATGTTCATTGACCTTTTTAAACAATGCTTTATTTATCCTTTTTATCTTAAGATTCTCATCAAATAACCTAATATAAGCTGCTCTAGTCTCTTCCTCACCTTCAAACTCTTCTTTAGAGTGCTCACTACGTTCTACTTCCTTAATCTCCTCACTATCTTTGCCAGATTCACTCCTAATTGTAGAAGCAAATGCTACAACCTTATTTTCTTCATATTTAGACTTCTCACTTTTATTGTCACCTTCAAACTCGTCATCAAAGAGAGTAGTATTATAAGATTTGTCCTTATTACTCTTACCATTAGGGCACTCACTCTTAAAATTGCCATATCCTTAACAAAGTATGTTATTTTCTCATCATTAGGTGATTCTGAATAAGAAGAATCATGATAATCATTTCTAACAGTGTTCAAGGCCAAAAACTTATCTTTCTTAGGTTTAGTTAATGTTAGTTCATAAATCTGGAGAGATCCAACCAATTCTTCAACCTTAATAGCATCTATGTCCTTATTCTCCTCTATAGCCGTGATTTTAGGCCAAAATCTCTCGGGTAAGGATCTAAGCATTTTTTTTTTTACAATCTTAGGCTCAAGAATTTTCTCACCTAGGTTGAAACTAGAATTAACTCTATCATTCAAACTCGCATATAAATCATCGAAGGTCTCATCATCCTTCATCATAATCTCTTCAAACTTAGTGGTCAACATCAATAACTTAGAATTCTTAAGAGCATGAATTCCCTTATGTGCGGTCTGTAAAATATTCCAAACCTCTTTAATAACCTCACACATAGACACACACCTAAATTCTTCTGGTGACAACCATAAATAAAGCATAAAACCTTACTATTCCAATTACACTCATCTAAATCAGTCTTCGATCAATTAGCTAATTAGCTATAGGAGTGGGGATAACAACATCATTAATGGTGCTAGAAGGGGAATTCCAGCCATTCACTACGCTCATCCATCGATTTCAGGAAAACCCCCATTCTAACTTTCCAATAGGCGTAATTATTGCCATCAAAATATGGCACGACAAACAATGAACTATTCATCTATGAAACTAGGGCTAGGAATCGAATTTGTGTTCTAATACCACTTGAAAGTCATACGATTCGACCCTAACAACACTTAAAGGGGGTGAATATGTGTAAATATGGAATTAAGAATATTGTCAATTAATATTGCAACAAGTCACAATAATTAATTAATCTAGATCTAGTTCACATGAATTAACTACCCTATGTTGAATTGCCGATTTGTATGAAATTAATAACGTAAACAAAATAAAGAATTGGTGACTGAAAAAATCATTAACTGGCTAAAAACTTCGAGACCAAGCCAATAGTATCCACTATAGACAATAAGAATTTATAACGAGATCTAGTCTAAATTTTACGTTAGACTCACTGACCTAATTTCTGAAATCTCCAAGACCTGGTGGACAGTGCTTCCCTATACCAGATCCCGATCTTATGAAATTGTATATCTTCTTATGGATCAACCTAGAACTCCCCGTTCTTGTAATATTCTTGGGCTCTTGGTCTACCTTCTTGAATCTCCAGAACCTTTTAAAGCTATTTAGAAAGTAAGTTTTTTGATATAAAGTTTTAATGTTTTCTCGAAAACTCCTCGTTAATTGATTTCAAGAATCAAATGATTAATTTCAATCTTTGGATGTGTTCTTGAACCATGAAATGATGTTATGAGGGTATATTATAATGATCAACCACACTTTTTACAAAGTGGGGCTATTGTATTTATAATAAAGAGGTAATTGTGTAGTATAGAATAGATAGAGCTCTTAAAAATCGTGAACTAGGGTTTCAAAGGAAATATTGTTGCTCGAGTGACAGACATGCAATAGGAGGGCGACAATGATTTTATTTTGGATGCTTGAGTATCAGTTTGGTGTCATGCTAGTAAAATTTCGACGACTTCTTCTCCTTATTCTATAATCGAACCCAAGACTCCATATCCAACTAAACAACTACCAATCAATTTTCTTCACTTTTACAACTCTTTTAATACAATTAGTTTGTCTACACAATTGTCATACAATTAAAACACTAACACATTATACCAAAATAGATCAAACTTAATGATCCCCATAATTTCTCAAGTTTTTGGTGGTGGTGGTGGGAGGTAAAGAAGAGTGTTTGTGACAAATTATTTTGGTGATGTGACCAATAAATTGGTTAATTTGTGACTAATAAATAATATGTAATCGACGAAATAGATAATTTGTGACCAATAAATAGTATGTGACATAAAAAATGTAAGATTGCAACTAAATTTGTAACCGTGAATCAATATTTGTTAAGTTTTAACCAATGAATTTGATAATATGCGATCGAAAAGTAACGTGTGAACAATTAGTTTGATAATTTGTAATTGTGAAAAAGTTGTAACCTATAAAATTTGTGATTTGTGACCGGAAAATAATATATGACTTTTTAATTGATAATTTGTAAATAATAAATAAATTGTGATTTATAAAATTGAAATTGAATTAATAATTACTTGAGTAAATAAATGTGAGGGTCATTGATAATATTTTAAAATTCTTGCTCTAGATTGTTACAACTAGACTCAGTCAAGTCGATTTAAAAATGGTGAATCTTATCATCACCAAATATTCTAATTTTCTAGTTCATTTTTTTGACCAAGTTGAGGTGGTCTGATTCTTCGAGTCTATAAACAAGGCTTAAACACCCTGTAAGAACCAACAAGGACAAATAAATACTTTCTGCCACAGTTGTCATTGGACATGCAATAATATACCTTCTAGATCGATATATCCAATTTTTGGACGGGTCAAATCAATATTTATCTGTCCATCAAATCTTTGACGACAAAAAGAAAAACAGGAAAAGGAAAAATTGCTAAAAAGTCCTTAGACTTGACAATTGAAAAGATGAAATCCCTTTCCCAAGTTGAGCAGGATCTCATCTCATTCAACAACTTTGACATAGCTGATAGAAGTTAATTTTGCCTTCAGACTTTCAAGTTTTTTCTAAGGGTCCGTTTGATAGGTAAATGTGGAAATGAATTCTAATTTCATGTTAGTTGGAAAATAATAACCTATTAAACCCATATGAATTCGTTTTTCATGAAAACAAATAAAATACAGCTTAAATTGGTTGTACCTTGGATTCGATTTTCATTTCCACGTTACAATCAAACGACCAAAATGAAATTCATTTTCCTCAAATGTGACATTTTTCATGAAAAATGTGGCAATCAAACATGGCCTAAGAGTAGTGCATTGGTTATTTTAGAGTCGTAGCACCTGGTGCTCAAACATTGACTTGAGGCCGACCTTAGCAATATGTACAATTCTAACATTTAAATCTTGGCAATGCCTTGATCAACAACGGTTCATTGCTATAGTAATGAAGGTCTTTCTTGATGGAGTAGTGGCATTAAAGTCACGTGAAGGGGGCACTGTCGATATTTAAAAGTTTTACGATACATATTGAAAAGATTAGCTCTCGTTTGAAACTCATTTTTAAAGAATTCATTTTTAATCACGTAATCTTTCAATAAATTAAATTTTCATGTAAATAAAAAAAAAATTCATACTTTCTAATCCCACATTCTAAAAAAATAAATTACTTTTTACAAATTTATTTTAAAAATAGAACTCAAACATGAACTTAAAAAACCACGACTCACACAGATATTTCAAAATGCAATAAAATATTTTAGAGTAATTCTAATTATATATCATGATTTACATGATGATGATATAGATTATACTAATTGACTCTTTTTTTTTTTTTTCTTTTTTTCTTTTCCTTTTCCCTCTTTGTTTTTTCTCTTTCGTTCATGTCATTATTTTGTACATAATCTATAAATTATGACGTATAAATAACATTATTATATATTTGGCTTTCTAGCTCCAACCTAGAAAGAGATGAAAAACAGTGCAACGTGTTAACGAAGTAATTGATTTGACCGTTTGTGTTTGAACAGAATGGTCGAGGTAATTGCGTAGCATTAGATTGACCATTGCCACTTGCCCCACCCTTTGACTCTTTGATGGTACATTACTTTTAGTCCGAGAAAATTGTCTTGTTCTTCAAATCATTTAAGTGGGGTGGGCTCCATGCTACAGTATTGTGAACCCACCTCATTCACATTATGTGAATCTATTTATTTACATTTATGTACACATAGATTAATTCTAACTTTAAATAAATGATTTCATTCATTTTTAGCTACACACTTTAAGCCCATGTTCGATAACGATTTTTCAGATAAAAATAGTCTTGAATTTATATACAAAACATTTTATTATGTGAATATATAGTTAAAAATGAGAATAAAAAAAATTGAAATAATGATAGTCAGGGAATAATTGAGTTCACAATTATTTCTCTTCATAAAATATTTATAAATTTATTATATTTTTTCCATATTGTACATGTAATTATGGTAACGACCTCCTCAAATATGTGATTATTTATCGGCTACCTTCAAACTTGTCGAAATTAAAGACTCACTCTCCACTCGATGGATAATGTAGATTATTACGTCTGTCTTCAATTTATCATTTGTAGATGAGAGAAACTATGCATGCCCACTACTAGTCGATATAACTATCAAGTCAATTTAGTACATACGTCTCCATCATTCTCGAGACTCGTTACGTGAAATTAGTGTCTTACACGTAGGCATCGCGATGTTAAATTTTGAGGTTAGTAATCATTCGATTGGCCATCTTGTTTACGATTGTGTCATACTAATGTGATTGTGCTTAGCCTTATCTTGATAACCTTCTGGAGTCCCATCTATATGGTACTCCCAGAATGAGCCCGGCCTCATGTACACACCAATAACTAATATTTAAGCAATGACGTTTTGGTCTCTTTAATTTTTACTCTATTTTAGAGCTAACATTTATTTGATAATGTATTTAGGGTTTGTTTGAGTTATATTATTTTGGAAAAATTTATTCTGGAATAGTAGATTGATGAAGAATATGTGGTTAAAAAAGAAGAAAATGTTATCGATGTGATGAAAAATATTATTTTATTGAAAATGTGTGGTTGAAAATTAGTAGAAAAATGAGAATGAAAATTTTAATGTGTACCAAACAGGAACTTAATTACGTCATATAAAATTTACTCCAAACTTTCAACCTTAGAGTGTGTTTGGTAGAGATTAAAATCAGATTAAAATTGAAAAACTAGCCGTTATTGTTGACTTTTATTAGACGAGTGGAACCCAACAACGGCCATATTTTCAATTTTAATCTGATTAGTAGCCCTACCAAACAGGCTTTTAGAATATTTGTTTTTTGTTTTTTTTTTTGCAAGTCTTAGGGTAAAACTTAAAAGAAGAATTGTAAGCCTTCCACATGATCGTTTCCATTAATAAAATAGACAATTAATTAAAGGTTCACAATTGATTAGACACGCAGCAATATCATTGCGTGTGTATGTATATATCTTAATTTCACGGTTAATTGTACTACTGACTTACTGTATATACTATAGTGGAAAGTTGGATTCAGGCCCCGTTTGACGTTTGAACCAAATTATCATCTCATTAAAATGAAAAATATGATCGTTATCAATCACATCAATATTTAAATTCAATTTTTTTATCTCTTATGTGGGCTCCAATAACGATTATATTTTTCATTCTCATTCTACAATAATTTGGCTCAAACAGGGCCTCATATTTTAATTTAGTGTTGTAAAATGCTTAAAGTGTGATTAAGTCCCGTTTGCCAATCATTATTTAGAAACTTTCTTTTCTACATATTTATTTTCAATCACACATTCATACAATAAAATATTTTATACGTTAATTTAAGATTTTTTCATACTTTTTAATTACACATTTTCCTAAAAATCATTATTCAAAATATTATTTTTGAAAAAAAAAAATGATTATCAAACTAGAGCTATATAATAAGACAAACTTCTAGTTTTTACAAATCTAAGCGAATTTAAGAATAAAAAACGTAAAACATGACTAGACGACAAGGCCAGAATTTCTATTTGCGCGAGCATTTTAGAACATAACATTTTATTAATATACATGAAAAAAATTTAGATATGTCCTCAAATAATGAAGCTTATCTTTTGTTGTTAAAACTTAAATAGAACTCTATTGTGATATGGACTTTTTAAGAGATGCTATGAAACTTGATTGACACGCTCAAGATAAGAATCATAATTCTTTTTGATAGTGGTTTTAGTAAATACATTATAATTATATTTTTTTTTTCTAAACAAGCACATATTTCAGAGTTGAGATCAGCTGTCCAAAATGGACTATCCAACTTGCTATCAATTCAATGATTTATTGACACATCACTTTAAATTAACATGTCCAATTTTTCTCTCGCTATCACTTGTCCTTAAAAATATTTTTAAAATGATATGTCAATGAATTACTGATTGACAACAAATTAGACAGTCAATTTTGAACCACGGATTTCAAGTCCTTATTTCACTAATCAACTCATATTTCACTTATTCTTTTTTTATGCTCTAAAATTAAGATAATTGTTCACCAAGAATATATATATATATATTATAAAGTGGCTATGAGACGGTGGGTTAACAAATTTTGTTGTTTTAAAAGATTTTTTTTTTTCCTTAACAGATTT
>CAIGRQ010067755.1:0-13672 GCA_903798375.1 Fraxinus sp. D2006-0159 | reverse complement strand
CCACAACTTAACATTAAAAGGATTACTGTGGCTCCCCCCCAAAAAAAATGTTGGTATTTTGGTCTATAATTTGTGCACATGGCCAAGAAGGTTTTGTTTCTGCACTTTTTTTGGTGGGGAAATATGCTTTCTATTCACCCAACAAATGAGTACAAACTAAACCAACTGCCTTCTAATCTTGTCTTGACAATTCCAAGACATGTTTGAGCACTGTTTGTTTTATGGGTCCTACGTTTTTTTTGACACAACGAAATCGACGGTTAGAATTTAGGGTTTTGCATGCAAATTTATGTATATACATGTCTGTCTCAATTTAGACATAGCAATTGGGCCTAGCTTATATGCCCTAATCTATGAAGAGGCACCTTTCTTGATGAAGTATTAAGTTTGTCCACACAAATATGTTATTGAGAGACACTACACATACAACACAGATACACACAAGGTGGGGTGGGTTAAAAAATCAATTATAACTGTCCACGTGCTAGTGTTCTTCCATTTTTGGTATGAGATACACTACACATACAGATACAGACACTTTACAGATACACACAAGGTGGGGTGGGTGGGTAATTTTTTCTTATTTTTTTATTGCGTGGGACCCACCCTCATGTGAGAGGGTGTAAAACATCTGTAACCCAATTTTTCTGTACAAATGGAAATTTCCTATGTTATTTTGCTTGAGAAAACATGTATGTATGTCTTGGGTGAATAGGAGTTGGTTTAGTTGGCGGGATGGAAACTTTATCTAATCTCATGCATGTCTCATTGTTTCATTTGATTGGACATGTTATTATAAATGTGGAGCAACCTATATCTAGTTTGTTATCCGTTTGATTGGACAGTTCAATTGGGACTGAATGATGAAGAGATCATGTATAGATTGAGTGTCTTGGTGTTATTTTAGGAAAAAGAAGCAATTCGGTCATAATATATGCTTGGTATTTAGTAGTATATTGACTATAAGAACCTTTATGTCAAGTTATTGATAATGCTAGATGGTTGTCATGAATGTTTTCGTTAACAACACTCAAGTAGGAAATGGGGTCCCAAGGGGAAAGCATATGTAAAATGGGCGTTTCAATAACATTTGTTGTCTTCAAGATGACGAGTAATGCGTACATTATAATCACCTTCTTTTGTTAAAGAGTCATCGTCGAGAACACTCTAACTTGTCACCCCGAGCTCAGTCGTGAACAGTAGACACAATTGTCATCGAGTGAGTATTTCTGAAAAAATTACCAATCAGAAAAAAAGACATCAACGTTAGTTAAGATTCTTGCTCATGTAGTTGGCAATTATGATATCAGCACCGCTATTTTAACATACTTATTTCAAGTAGATTTTCAAAACATTGAAATATGTGTGTCTCACTCTTTCATAACATTTGGGCCTAAGTTTACCCCATGAACAGCCACCTTTCTTGATCATGTATTAACTTTAGCACACATTTGTTATTGTGTTTGAGAAATCGTGTCTTGCTCACATCAGGAGTCTATTTAGTTGGTGTTAGAAAGATCATCTTTGACTGATGTCGCATTTCATTTGATGGAGCTTCTCATTACATGTGGAGCAACCTAGCTTGTGAAACTGTCGCATTATCAATAGACAACTTTTCCCTGCCACATATTGCTTTCCCTCTCCATAAAGTCATTGTGATGAATATTCGTAACAACGTGCTCTAATCCTCTAAGTCACAAACCTCATCCCTTCTCCACTGAATCTGTTCCCGAGAGTTCGAAACCACATGCAGTATATTTGCTCGTCTAAAACCCATCGTTAACAGTAGCGGAACCAGAATTTCCAGTGCATTTCGTATTGGGTTCTAAAAGTTAAAATAAGATTTAAATCACTATATATTTCTCTAATGACAAAACATTATGAGTTTCACATCACTGGCATGAGACTTTCAATTGTGTTGGGTTCTAAAAGTCCAATAAGAATTAGAATATTGTATAGTTCTACAAGTACATAATGATGAGTTTTAACATGATTGATATGAAATTTAGAGCAATCATTTGGAAGCATGATATAGGGAAAAAAAAAAGTTCATATCAAAAATATCAATCACTATTCCACTTGCTACAAGTACAAAAAATTAAAAATTAAGATACAGAAAACATATAGTATATTATGAAGGCAATGCATTCATCTGTCTCTATTCTCAATAAGCAATATTTATTTTCAACCTTGATATAGAATAGATAGCGCTAACAGCAGAGGTGGCTGGAACGAGCGACAAAAAGATAGGAGAAGACTTGCACAAGTAAAAACAGAAAGGGCTTTTATAAATATCAAAATTAGCTGTTGTTCCCAATTTACTTTTTCAGAAGAGTTTTTGTTCCTGAACAGTAAGATGAACAGTGCAAAATTACTAGTACAACTCAAAAGTTTATCAAGCATCATTAAACCCTCGTGGGATGACGCAGCACGAACGGGAACTTGATAGTCGCACATTTCTGCAGGCACTGCAATATTACAAAAAAATTGTTCAAACTACAAGTATATTCATACAAGCCGTTGGATGGCACAAAATATAAACAGTGAGAAAAGAAAAGAAATTCATAACCAGATTTCGACATTTTTAGCGCAAGCACATATTTCATTGATTCCCGGGGTAATAGTACTCTAGAAGACATTGTTAAATACATAGGCAAATTTCATTTCATGTCAATTTAGTTAACTACCATCATATTGTTAACACGGCATCTTTGAGATGCTATCATGAGTACGATTTGCATTAAAGACTAGCAGGCACGCGTTGACAGCAAAACATTGTAACAAGTTCTCATGTAATTCATACCGTTGACAAAATTTTATCAGTTTATTTTTCCACAAGGTTGCACCTGTGAAAATGTCTGGATGTAGGTTCATTCTATGTAAAACTTGTTGGTAGATGGCGGAAGCAATGTTCCAGACGTCTGTCTAATCTCACACGTAAGGTCAACTTCCATCAACCTATGATTCTCTTTTGCACGCGTCATAGAAAAATTTAATATCAAATTATCCCCTTGATGAGCACGTACAGGAGGATGTAAGAGGAAAACCTGCAATAATGGAGAACAATGAAACCTTGAAAACAATGGATAAAGAGCAAGCACTGAGAGAATTTCGAAAAAATAACAAAAACAGGGATTATTTACGTAAAATGTGGTGCAAAAGAAGTGAAAAAAAAGCCTACCAAAAGTGCTCTACATAAATGACTATATACAAGGGGGCTAGTTACTAACATTTTCTCACAAAATGAATCGGCTATTGACAATGTTCATCGCTCTAAATAACCAACTGCAAGAAGAAAAAGACAGAATCGCTAATTTTACTAACCTGCTGACCCCAATGTGTACCAAAATCTTCACTAGGTGCAGTTGTCAACTCGATTTCCTGTTGAGCCAGATTCTCATGGCTACCCTGGAAAATAAAACAAAGGAGGTTAATAAAGCATTATTTATTTAGGAAAGTAGATGGATGCCTGTAATATATGCATACTCACTCGAAAATGAACATCAAACCATCCAGCAAATCCACAGAGCCTTGTATTTTCTGCTGAGATAGAAGATGAAACGCTTGCACGGACACTAAGTATATCATTTATGGTAACTGTTGAGCAATCTATCTCCTTAATAATAACAGGTGTCCCAATAACTTGATTTGGATGAAGGTTATTCCACATTGATGTCTACAATGCGTAATTTTTTTGATGTACAGGGAGACAACAGGAGCAATTTTCAAAACCAAAGAAAAATACAGGTAAAGATTTTAAATATGGATAAAAAGATAAAGCAAATACAAATTCATATAATGCAAATTTAGAACCACAAAGGGTGGTGGAGTGCCATTATCTGTGGTGTGTGCTACCAAACATAACCTCAAAAACTATATATATATATTAAAAAAAAAAAGTCATATGGTACATGCACACAGAATCAATTACAACAATAGATCAGGAGTTTGTGCAGGTGTGTACGTTACATATGATGTGTGCTATCAAACATAACCTTAAAAACTACAAAAAAAAATAAAATATGTGATCAATTCATACACAGAAGAATCATCTACAACAACAGGTAGGAGTAAATTAAATAAGAGACCTATTTGTTAAATGCTTACAAAAATACCCAGACAAAAGATAACCTAAATAAAAATGAAAACAGGTAACACCTTACACAGGAGAAATACTCCCAAAACTTCTTTCAATATAATTCACCGAAGGGGCTGAAGAATTGAAAAAAGAAAGTGGAAAGGACGTTGTGAAACAATATTTTCTACTCAAACAAGAAGAAAATGCAGCCATCACACATCCAAAAAGTTTAAATGCATTGGTCCAATCTATTTACTCTTTCAAACATGCATAAATTCTTTGGAAGAGAATGATAGTATATCAATATATCTTATGCAAGCAAGCGGAGTAAGTAAAGTCCCAAAATCTGTACACAGTGTCTCCAAAAACATAGAACATTATTAAGCATAAAGAACCTAAATGCCAACCTTCAAATAGTACTTTTTCTGTTCTTCAGCAAATGGCTTCGTCAGAACCCTCATGTCAACACCATAATAAGATTCAGTCTCATTGACAAAACCATGCCAATCATTCATGGCATCTTCATAATCACTCATTTTTTGGTCCACCAATCCAGACCTGATAGGTGCTAACCACATTCGAGCATGGCTTGGATACCTGCGACACCGAGCATCTCTAATTAACACTTTATAGCAAAAAGGGCAAAGGCTGGTTATCTTTATGAGGACAAAAGTTAAGATGAAATCAAAAGGCGAGGGCCAAACTCTTGATTAGGGATCAAATTAGAGAAACTACGTTAGCGGATTTGAGCTGAACGAGGGATAAAAGTTGTGATGGTTTTAAATTTAAATCAACAAGTTCTTAACCTGTGCAATTCCATAGAAACTTATAGTTAGCATAAATTGATGTTTGAATGTATATTGTACATTAATCATAATACTAGAGCAGCTGCTTGTCACTGGCCTTAGCTTTGTCACTCCTAAGCTGCTCTAGCACTGTGCGGCCTTAACGCTCCACAACTCCCATCCTCACGAAATAGCGTTAAGTCAACCTTGAACCCCCCACTATAATTTAACCAATGAGGTTAAATTATAACAACTTTGAGTACTTTGAATAGAGGTAGATAGGAAATTATGAGCAAAGGAGCAAACACATAAATTTGGGAAAACCTCTTTGTATAAATGCAAGAGGACTATTTACAACCTCTAAGTATTTTCTCTTTACGAGTTTCTCTACATCACTCCATATGATTTATAAATGAACTCAACACCTATTTATAAGCAAAATCTTGCAAGTTGCATTGGAATCAATGACCAAAATTAATTTGATCCAAGAGTCTTCATTGGTTGCAAGTTGTATGCAAATTGCATCAACCTCATTTGAGCAAATGGTAGTCAATTTGGTGTTTGCTTCTTTGCAAGTGGCAATTCTATAAAACTCCAATGTTTCATAGTAGCCAAATTGAACTTTGCTTCTTCCTTGGCATCTTCATGCAGGTAGGGCAAGTTGTCCACTTGCATCCCCAAAACAACCGACCGCAGTTCACGGTATTTCTCTCCCTCAAGATAGCGGTTATCCCCTTAGAAAAATCAGACTTCTGTCCTTGTATCCCCTGTCGACATTTTCCCAGCTTGAGTCTTGCCTGCATAGCCTGACTGCGTTTGATAGCTGCGCAGTCTGCCTGCGTTACTATTTGCGTTCTGCCTGTCTGTATCTCCTGCCGCAGTGCCTGTGTTAGTCCTGCTTGCGTCCCCTACCACAGTGCCTGTGTTTTCCCTACGGGCGTCCCTTACCGCAGGTAATTCCATCTTGCCATAGCATCTTGTCTGTGCTACTTGATTTTCCTCAACCTGCATCTCCCACCAAAAGTTAAGTCTAGTCGTATTTTCTCTGTCGCAACCTGAACGTATAGATCGTGACCATGAGGGACGTAAGTCACTCCACCACCAAATTAGGTGACGCCCTCATTGCCATGTACCTCCAAAGCTTGCAAAGTTGACAATTGGGATGAGTTCAAAAGGGAGTTAAAAAGACAATTTTACCCAAAGAATGTTGTGTACGAGGCCGCAAGAAACTAAGGGAATTAAAACATAAAGGAACAATTGTGACTATGTCAAAGAGTTCACAACCCTTATGGTTCAAATTCCTAGCATGTCGAAGGCCGCCTTGCTATTTTACTTCCTAGATGGTTGTGCTACTAGGGTGAGATAAGAGTTGCAGCGTAACGAACTCAAGACCGTAGATGAGGCAATTGCAATTGTCGAATCATTGACGAAGGTTGTGGAAAGTGCGGAAACGGAGGGTAAAATCTTCAAACCAGCCAAAGGGGATTTTGGCTAAGTTGGGATGACTCAATGAACGACATGCAATGGAGTACGCCAGATTGGAGGCAAAAATCCTAAAGTTGATTATAGACCCAACAACAACAAATAAGCTTCTTGGAGGAAGGAGTCTGATGAGAAGAAGAGGGGGTAATTTTACACCTCGCAATTGCTTCATTTGCAAAGGGCTGCATCTCATGAGGGATTGTCCTAAGCTAGGATCATTGGCGTCAGTCTCAGAGACACAACAAGAATCCTTTGACAGCAAAGACTCGAGTGCGAGTTGGATTGGTTCGTTGAAATTACTTAATGCCATCAATGTCGAAACCATTTTCTTGGGAACGGAAACAAGAGAGCTTGCAGGGATGCAATTAGCTGAATTCCTCGAGGAAGGTAAGGATGTTATAACAGCGGAGTTGCCGAGGGAACTACAACAAAGGAGGAAAATTGATAAAGCATTGTACATAAAGCCAAAAATTGGGGCACTTGTTGAAAGCTTCGACATGCGTTGGGATGCTACGGTCGAAGGAGTAGTCCATCTAAGGAACCAATGCAGAGGGTGAAGGTTGGTGTCGAAGGTGGCATGCAAGAGGTTACAACAGGAAGAGGTGCATGAGGTACTGTGGACGCTCGTCCATCAAGAGAATGGAGCCGCAAGTATGGAGAAATTTCATGCCCATTGACATGAAGGATAATGTAATGCTTAAGTTGCATGAAGATGCAAGGAACATGTTTCGCTACGAGGTCGCAAGCGGATTGAGTAGGGAGAATGTCACAGACCACATGTGAGTGACTTGAGGGCGAAATGGCGCGAGAATGTCACAGCACAAGATGGGAACATGATGTAGACCTATAGCAAATTAGGTCAAAGCTTCGACAGTAGATGGCGCTGAGGGAGTTGACTAATTTGGTGGGAGAGTAACTTAAGTCCCCCATCGTCACGACCGATACTTCCAGGTTGCAACTGTGGAAATCAAGTCGTGCAGGCAATGCGCTATGGTTGGGTAACTTCTTGCAATGGGAGATGAAGGCTGAGGAAAATCAGGTAGCATAGACTGGACGCTACGACAGGACGGAACTAACTGCGGTAGGGAAAACCCCAAGCACTACAGCAGACAGACCCAACATATGCATTATGGTAGGAGATACATGCAAGTAGAACTCAGGCAGACTGGGCAAGCAAAACGCGGGCAGCAAACACAGTCAAGCTATGCAGGGAAAACACTATCAGGGGACGCAGGAACGAAAGTCGAGTTTTCTAAAAGGAAAACCCCAGGTTGTTTTGGGGATGCAAGTGGGCTACTTGGCAAACTTGTGCAACTTGCCCACTTGCATGAAGATGCCAAGGAAGAAGCACAGTTCAATTAGGCTACTTTGACTTGTCCACTTGCACTAGAGTTGTACAGAATTGCCACTTGCAAGGAAGCAAAGACCAAATTGACTACCACTTGCTCTAATGAGGTTGATGCAACTTGCATACAACTTGAAACCAATGAAGACCTTTGGATCTAATTAATCTTAACCATTGATTCCAAAGCAACTTGCAAGACTTAGCCTATAAATAGATGTACTGGGTTCCTTTATATTTCAATTCCCTTAGTTTCTTACGGGCTCGTAAACAATATTCTCCAAGTAAAATTGCTTTTTTAGCTCCCTTTTAAACTCATCCCAAGTGTCAACTTTGCAAGCTCCATTTTGAATTTTGGCATGCTTCCGACACCACCAAAGAGAAGCAATGTTGGAAAGATACATGGTTGCGGTCCGTACTTCCATTGCCTCCTTGACAATATTTACGCAATCAAAATATACTTCCATTTGCCGTAGTAAAATTTTCACATCCTTCGCATACCTTTGGCCATCATAGCCTTTAGGCTTCGGGTACTCAATCATCGGAGCAACAACACTAGTAGCGACACATCCACTAGTACCAATGGTAGATTGTTTGTATTGCTTGAGCTCCTTGCTCATTTTCTCCATCATCACAGCTTATTGGTTCACTTGCCCTTGTATGGAAACGTAATCTATGACTTTGGCCTAAAGACGGGCGAAATATTCACCCAAAGCGGCTTGTCCAACCACCACAGCTTGGACATCATCCTTCACCTCATGGACATCGTCTCCCAATGATGCATGAGCGTCCATCAGCTCTTGGATGTCACTCCAACGCCTGCATGGAGTGCTCAAGAAATTCAATCCTATCACCCATATAAGCGATGATAAGATCAAGTTTTCCTTCCATAACTGAAGCTTCGCTTGCTTCAATTTTATTGTCCTCATTCCTTCTACAATGGAAGCACCACGTCCCTTCTCCTCTACCTCAATTTTGACAATATCTCGAGATTCCGCCATTTGAGCACCTTACCCAAATCTAGCTCCAAGAACCTCCCACAAATTCAACTACCAAAGCCAAACTTGGCTACCCCAACCAAACCTTCACCTTGATACCGCCTCCGTAGTCCACACCACATAAACCTTGCTCGGATATCACCTCATCTTAGAGATGGAACTTGGTTCAACCCCTCGAGAACCTAGTCTCTGATACTCCCGAACTACGTTAGCACCATGCGGCCTTATCACAAGCCTAGTTTCATCACTCCCTAACTACGCTAGCACCGTACGGCTTTAATGCTTCACAACTCCCGTCCCTACGAGATAGCGTTAAATCAACCTTAAACCCCCACGATAATTTAAACAATGAGAGGCTAAATAATAACAACTTTGAGTAGAGAAGGTGGATAGGAAATTATGAGTAAAGGAGCAAACACAAATTTGAGAAATCCTCTTTGTATAAATGGAAGAGGACTATTTACAACCTCTCAAGTATTTTTTCTCTACTAGTTTCTATCCATGTGATTTACAAATGAACACAACACGTCTATTTATAGGAAAAACCTTGCAAGTTGCCTTGGAATCAATGGTCAAGATTAATTTGATCCAAGAGTCTTCACTGGTTGCAAGTTGAATCAACCTACTTTGAGCAAGTAGAAGTCAATTTAGTCTTCGCTTCCTTGCAAGTGGCACTTTTCTACAACTCCATGCAAGTGGACAACTCCCTTTCATAGTAGCCAAATTGAACTTTACTTCTTCCTTGGCATCTTCATGTAACTTGCACAAGTGGAGCAAGTTGCACAAGTTGGCCATGTTGCCGACTTGCATACTCAAAACAACCAGTCGCAATTCACGATATTTCTCCTCAAGATAATGGTTTCTCACTTAGAAAAACCTAACTTCTGTCCCTACGTCCCCTGCCAGTGTTTTTCCAGCCTACATTCTGCCTGCACAACCTCACTATGTTAGTTGCCTGCGTCTGCCTACATAGTCTGCTTGAGTTCTACTTGTCTATATCTCTTGCAGCAGTGCCTGTGTTGGTCTTGCTAGCGTGCATTGCCACAGTGCCTGTATTTTCCCTACCTGCGATAGTTCCATCCAGCCGTAGCGTCTTGTATGCACTACATGATTTTCCCCAGCCTACATCTCCCGTCGCAGGAGGTTACGTCCAGCCATAGTGACCATGGGGGACGTAAGTTACTCCCCCACCAAATTAGGCAATGCCTTCCATCACCATATACCGCCGAAGGTTAGACCTAATTTTCCATAGGTCCACCTCATGCTCTCATCTTGTGCTGTGACATTCCCGCACCATGTCCAACCTCAAGTCACTATGCGGTCTGTGACACGTTGCTCCAATTTTTATTTTTATTATTTATTTGTTTATTTTATTTTATTTTATTATTGCTCTTTAATTTTTCGCATCCGTATCATGAAAATCGATTACAAACATTTAAAATAGTTCTATATGGTTGGTCATCAGGTAACTCCACATCGGCATTTTGACTAATGTCTTCAAAATCACGAGGTCAGTCTTAATTTTAGCTTGTAATAAGCACACTTCAAAACCTTTCTTCATCACATGAACCCAGATGCGAATATCACAACGACAAGATACTTATAGTACAATTATAAGAATCAACTTTTAAAATGTTTTATTAGGCATCTCGATGCATTTTACCTACGTGATGGGAGGTATAAGCCTCAAAGTAAGTCAATTTATGCCAATAAAATTAAAAGCATCCTTTAGAATTGCATAATGGGTAAATAGTTTTCTCGTGCTGTTAACTAATATAAAGATTGGAACAGCATTGAATTTAAACGCTTTTTAATATTCATTTTGGTCCAACGTTATGCCTCTCCAAACCCTTTCAATTGCATATTCACCACGTGTAGTTCAAGCTTTCTGTTTTTTTATCTTTCATTTCCCAGTAAGTTGGTTCCGTGTGCTCTAAGAACATTCGCAGAATGGCATCAAATCTTTATCTTCAAAGAAGATTTACAGAAACTAAGCAAAAGAATGTTAGAAGGGGACGATTACATAAACACGTTGCAATTCCAAGGCAATTATTAAGCAATCTATAGGTTAAGCTTAAAATTTGACCTCTCAAAAAGATGGGAATTTGGATTATATGTGCATCAAGCAAACACTATATTTCCCCTACCTTTTTTCCCTCATCAACAAATAAGGGTCTCAAATTCCCAGACAAATAAGAAGCTCAAAAGGTAAGAAGTATGGGGATAAAAATAAAGAGTGGGGAAAAACGGAATTTAATTTCTATCTATATGTATAAATTACTCACATGATCCCACTTGGCTTCAGCCAGCGCTCACGGGCACAAATTACAGAGTCAAACATTGATTCACGCAGAAGAAAGTACCCCATCCACTCTGAAATAATTACATCAACTGCCCACAGAACGTATCCTTAGGTTAAAGAATATTAGGCAAATAATGCATTGTATGTATTTAACAACTTCACAGGAAATTACATACCAAAAAATAAATTTGATAACAAAGAACAGGATGCTGAGAATGACGATAGTGATGGTGATGAAAAAGCTAACCTTTTTCAGGTAAGATAACATCTTCCATTGACTCCTCAATAACTTCAACGATATCCTGAAGATTATTTGCTTTAACAAGTTCACGGGCATGTTCTGCCATCTTGGTGGCTTCCACTGCATAGACTTTCCTTGCACCTGCCTGCGCAGACCATATAGCTAGAATACCACTTCCTGTACCTACATCCAAAACAGCCTATCCATGTATTCAACAACTTAGTCCTACTTCAAAAAATTATTTTAAAAACTAAAGCACAAATACTTAGCCAATATGCCCAACAATTAAATGTTTCTAGTAATGATTGCGTGCAATGTACATTCCCGTTTATATGCATGCAATTAACCTGGATATCATAGAACCATCACTATTGCTAACAAGTTTTATAAAAAGTTGTATTAAAAGATAATGTTTTGATAAATTCTTCTAAGCAGGTTTTCAGCTTAGCTAAATATATCAAGAGTTGAAATACATTCACTCAGCCAGCCCTAGCAGAACACAAGTCATTAACTAATTGAAACCGCAGAGAAAACTAATTTAGAAAGCATCACCATTTTAATAATCCACTAAAACGTAAGGAACAAAATTCCAAGAAAATAAAAGGATAATTCCGTGTAATAAGGGGATATATATAAATGGTCACTAGTAGTCATTGTATAAATAGATGAATAGCTTTTACCTTTCCTTCGAAGTGGTGTTTGTTCTCGAAAACGGCATTGTAATAAGCGTCCATACGAACGCGGTCAGAAAGCATCTCCTTCTGGTGGTAGAGGAAACCGTAGGTGCAGAAATAGTTAGCGAAATCAACACCCTTGTCCACGGAGACGGCCGCAGCGGCGGAGGTTGCGCCGCCATTCACGGTTCTGCTGCCCATGTTAGCTCAGTGACTCACCACCCAACGCGGGGTTGTGCTTTGGACTTGAGACGGCTAACAGAGAACTCTGAATTCTAGGGCAGGGAAGTGGTAAGTGCACGCGAATTTAGCATTTTAAAAGGCCGGAGAGAATATTTGGTTGGAAGTCCCCCAATATTTAGGTTTATTTCATGTTGATCATTCAACTTTATTTTATTTCAATTTGATAACTAAACTTTTATTTTTGTTTCTAAGGATATTCTAAGGTAAGGAAAAGTTTTGAATTTACGTGCAAAATATTTTATTGTAAGAATATGTGATTAAGAATGAATTGTAGAGAAAAAAAGGTTTTTAAGAATAGCACACAAAAAGTGATCTTATAAACTCTCAAACAAAGTCTGTGTCATATTCAGATCAACATATTTTGCACACACAAACGAGGGTATTAACAATGTGCAGATTTGAATTATGATCATTATCTTAAATCCAAGATCTAACCGAGTTTCCCATTTCAAAAGCACCCAAGTGAGCACATACATAAAGAACACTTAACAATGTGATCGCGTTAGGAATAGCTTTTGCTTTCCTCGTTTCTTCAAATAAACTCAAATCTTCGTCAAATTGACCTATTTGAGCCTACCCAAATATCTTAGCATTCAACGACACAACATCTCTCATGAGAATTTTATCAAACAATACACGAGCTTTAATTACTATCGCCCTTAGGAACATACCAAGAGATCAACATTGTACAAGACATCGCATCTCTAAATTCACTTCTATCAAACGCTATGAATTCAACTTTGTCAAACATCGTTGCACGAACTTAACGAGTATCTATGAATTTTGAAGTTATATATAATGCGATTAGGATTCTCAATAGAGTTGAAGATCGGTACAACATAAGAGTTGTGATCCACTAGGTAATGGAGCAAAACTCGACAAGTTTGCTGACAGCAAACAGGGTGTTGTGGACTTCAAATTTGATGATTTGATAGAGGATTTCTTTGAGTATCTTTATGCTTTTGCATTTGGAAAGGATGGTAAGAGAAGGTGGTCCNGTAAATAATTTTCCTCAATAAACGTCAAAATGCGTAAATATTTTTTTTTCAAAACTATAACAAATTAAAATTAAATGCGGAAACATCCTTTGAATAACTTGCTCACATCCAAGAGTCAATACCAAATATAATAAGCAAAGTGTCACAATTTGCAAAAATACTAAAATTTGAGATTAAATTGACAAAATGGAAACCGGCTTTTAAAATACTTGTTTCAAAAATTTGTTAATTAAATTGTCTATTATTTAATCAAGATTGCCCCACTCATTGTCTTACCTTGCCGAGTTCCCTAACTTGAAATGGTGGAAAAATATTGAGGTGAGCATAACGAATTATACTCAGTGGAGAAAACAGCAATCAGTACAGTTAAATCTAAACATGAAATCAAATTATGAATATAATAACAATACCACATACTGTAGAAATATATATTGTGGGACATCCTCAAGGACCCAATTACGATCTCATACTTATTTACGGTCCCTGACAACATGTTATAAGCGTTTAACAAATTTTGCACTGTGGGACA
>CAIGRQ010067750.1:0-11890 GCA_903798375.1 Fraxinus sp. D2006-0159 | reverse complement strand
CATGTACATAACTTGTAAGACAATGGAGATTTTCATTTATAATTTATATTTTCATCCAAACTTAATATACCTAATGTTTACATGTAATATTATTTCCCATGACTAAATAGTATTTTACGTGCAATCTATAATCTCGTACCTAAATATCATTGTCTTCACTAACAAAAACACAATAACTACAAAACTCGTGCATTGCACGAGTCACCAACTAGTTTAAAGAAAAGAAGAGTAGAACCAATAAAGGGCTAGATTGAAGACAACTTAGGGTGTAGAGTGAACAGACAACTTTAAAAAAGGGAAATAATAATACACATAAAGAGGCTATAATTGAAAACAAATTACTAATTTAGGGTGTAAAGTGTAATTTACCATTTTCTATGGGGTCAGCCAAAAGAATACTGAAGAAAATAGTTACCAGCTTATCCGTTACAAACAATAATGTGGTAGCATGAAAGTTCACAACTCGTCCCCTCCACAATCGTGTGATAAATTAGAACATACAGCCGTACATTACTTTCCAAAACCATGTCCAACGCGCCGCCAGTCGAGTCCAAGCGCCGCCCTGTTGGGGGTACCGAGCTCAGCTGGTGCAAGGCGGTGCCTGGTGGCACTGGTATAACTGTACTGGTCCTCCTCCTGTCGAAAACTCTGGATATCACACTTCTCCGAAATGCCCTCCATAAACTTCAAATTTCCCATCCGATTCTCAATTCCCAACTCCATTTTAATCCCACGTCTAATTCTTTTTCTTACATCACACCCCCAACTCCCCAACTCCAAATCCAACCATTCGATCTCCAATCGACATCCCAGATTCTCCAAACCCTTGACAATGGCAATCCCACTCCGACCTCCATTTCACCCTTTCACCTTATCCTTGAACACGAGCTGAACAAGAACGTGTGGCAGAATCTCGACCCTTTGTTGGACATCAATCTTTTCTTTGCCAGCGTGTACACTTTGGAAAATGACAATTGGGTTGTGGCCCTCAGGTTGCACACTTCAGCATGTGATAGGACATCAGCGTTGACATTGCTACGGGAGCTATTGGGGTTGATTGGCGGGGAGAGGTTGACTTCATCGGAATTAGGAAAAGAAATGGAGGTTAATTTGGGAATTGAGGATTACATTCCCAGTGGGAAGGCTAATAAGCCCTTATGGGCTCGTGGAGTCGACATGTTGGGATACTCTTTGAATAGTTTAAGGTTTTCCAATCTAAGTTTTAAGGACACGGAGTCGCCTAGGATGTCACAAGTTGTGAGGCTGCAGTTGAATTCAGAGGACACTGATCGGATTCTATCTGTAAGTGATGCATTTTTAAGTAAAATTTGCTAGCTGTTATTTTGAATTGAATGTCGATTTATTTATTTACTGCCTTTTTAAGTCTCTTGTAATAATATGAGTAGAATTTCTCTTAATATCAACATAGTATAATGTTGTCTGTTGTGGTTTCATCCAAGTCAATTAACGGCCATTTGACGTGACTTTTTGCTTTTGCTTCCTGTAGAAGAGGACGTTCCGGGAAAGCTACCTTAATTTTTGTTTGGAAACTAATTTATAAAAGAGCTTCTTATTCCAAAAGTACTTTTAGAGGAAGCCAAGTTCGACTAGCTTCCTTTAATAGCTTGCCTAGTTAGAAGATGCAGTTTTATAAAATTAGCCAAATGGGTCCAAAAAAAGCTTTTAGATCTTAAAAGTTCCTTTAGTCTTCTTGAAAGCCACGCCAAATTGGCCCTATGTAGGGGAATGCAGAATAAGGAAAGAAAAAGAACTTAATCGAGCTTCTTCTTTGCTAAAGGATTGTGCCTCAATTTATTTTAAAGGAAATGCTTAATTTGAAGATGAATGCATAAGAGGAGTGTGCAATCAGGTTTTCTATAGATCTATGTTTCATTTTCACGAATGTATGTGTATACACCTGTATATGTGCATATATTACACATCTCAGTGTAGATTTATGAATGTTTTATGTTACATATGTATGCATGCTCGGCATTGATGATGGTCTGGCAGAAGTGACATCATGGTGGTCATATTGTGATTTTTGAGTCTGTGAAAGGGGAGGCTAACATTGTTGGAGCTTTATTATGAATCAGATGGAAATTGGAGGTGGAGAGGACTCCTTTTAGAAGAATAGCCTTTTTTTTAAAAAAAATAAATTAGTCTAGCACTTCTATATTATAGTTACATTGTGGATTTCATTCGGTTGATTTTATTGTTTGAACCAAAAGGATCCTTGACATGGATAAAACTAAAGAATAGTCATCTCCTCCTCCTCCCCCCGTCTCTGTCTCCGTCTCCTCCTTCTGTTTTGAGTCCTTGTGGACTGAAAACTGGGTGTTTTCATATGTTTGAAGGAGATTAGATTTTCATTGATGGTGAATGACAACCTTGTGTGGTTACGGGTTTTTTGTGGTTCTTATTTTTAGGTTGTATCCTGTAAATTTCTACTACTGTTTTAGGTTGATGCTTAGTGCTCGAGCATTATCCTTTGGTGGATGCTCAATGGGGATTAGACTTCGACTTAACCTCGGATCTTCGGACAAAAAATCTCCATGGTCTCTTTACTTTTTTTTATGATCCTTGGATTATGTGTTCAATCGGGTAAAAAAAGGACCTAATAACCTTGTTGTCAAAGACCCCGCCAACTCTCCATCCACCTGTATATGGCATGCACACTAGGGCTCTCATTAGAATGCGAGATTGTTATGCCGAAGAGGTGCAACGATTGTTTGTACCTTGATGATCAAGTGAGAATATAGAACGTGGTGTGGAAAGATAAACTGACTGTGTTTTGACCGGGTTTATGATTTAACATACTTGGTTTAGTTGGGTATTTATAGAGTGCAAGGTGCAAGAATGCCTTTCAACTTCTTTAGACGAGATTTTTCCCACACATTCATTGCCAACGAGTGGGTGACCACCTGTCACAATCACTTACCTGATGTGGGCCATTGATGAGCTTACTTCTACTTGCAGCTCATGTGATTTTGCAGAAAATGGTAAATGTTACGTGTCAGAATTACTCTCTCTTGTTTCACCCAATCATTCGTTTTTCTTTATTGGAGTGGCATGACATTTGACATCATGGCCTGAAACCTTCCTTATTGCGGAAACAACCTCGATACGTTGTGCAGTAGATATAATCTCCATAAGTTGGGGAACTATTTAATGATAATGAGGGGTGAGGATTGCAATTGCCACATAAAAGCAGACATTGGCTGCTGATTATATGTTATTAAGTTGGATTCTTAATATTGGAAATGTCCTTCTATGAAATTCAAGTATGTTGTAAATTTCTATTCTGATGAAGCTTGGGTTGAAGTTGAAAACTAAAATGTTTGAATGGTTAATTGTGGATTAACTGGGCCGTTTAAAAGCAAAGTTATGTGAGAGCAAACAGATCGTGACTTATCTTATTATTTTGTATAGTATCTGCTGGATTGTCTTAGGTTCTTGTGTATGGCAAATGGAATCATAAATGTGTTGGCATCTTGGCTCACTAATTTGTTGGGTACCTATGACCAAGGATCTCGGATGTATATATTTTGGAATGCCATCAACGGTGTGCCTTTGAATGAGCACGTGTAAATCTGTTTCTGCAATTGGAATAGTAAACGATGTTTCTATCTGAATGTCACCTTGCTGTATAACAAAGTATTGGCTTGGTCACCATCAGTGAGTATTGGCTTTATATTGCAGGGGTGGTTAGAGATAACTAATTTTCAGTGCTTAATGATTGTCATATTTGATTCTGCCATCCTATTTACCAAAACCTAGATCATTTTTTACCCAAGGATCTTGAATCCTGATCTTCTGAGGTGTGGATAATTTCAGCGTTTCTTGTTTGGTTCAATATTTTTACTGGTAACATCAACATATCACTTGGGAAGCAATTTCAAGGGAAGTTGTTGGCTGGTTTTTTACGCTCTTCTACACTAGTCTCTTATTTCGGAAGTATTTTTGACAAGGAGATGCTCTAAGTTGTGGTAACTTTTCCTTGACATACTTGAATTTGTCCTAGGCTTTTCTTGGGTTGCACATTGGCTTGTGTAGGACCCTAAAATATTATGTAATTATATATAAAATTAGATTTGCCTCTAAAATATTCATTAAACATTCTTTTTGATCCTGTGAGACATTCTTCTTGTAAGTTCTGATCATAACTAACTAGCTGAACAATAGGAATTAATCTAAATTTAATATTTGAATCCTAAACTAAAGGATCAGAATTTTATTTACAAACAGAAAGAAAAACAAATCCTAACAACTTTTCCTATTTTTCTGACACGTCTTTTTTTGTAGCACGATCAGTTAACAAGCGATCTTGATGTAGCAATTTTCAATTAGCATACAAATGTGTTGCTACCATTGTCTGAAATTCACCAAGCATTTGGTTCAACCATAATCTTGAACAGCATCAAAGGTTACCCAACATCTGCAAAGAACAAAGAAGAAATTAGTGAAAAATGTAAATGGACTAAACTAAGAAGAAACCAAACCCTACTCGATTCGCTAACGATATTCAAATACATGGGAGGATCTCAAAACTTTCTTCCAGCCTGGGCTCTCAAGCTTCCATCGAGGCACCTGACTCAGCAAAGCAAGGGTGTATGAGCCCTTGTGTCCTTGAAGTCTAGCACTCCAACGACCTACTCACTTGGCTTGCACTGAGTCTTCAATGCCCTTGTCTTCAAACCTAGGCCTCCACTCTTTCCTCCTCAGTTCGTGGGGGTGATCCTATCCCTGAGCTAGGCCTCCATCCCTGCTCGCCTATTTATCCTAAGCCTGCATGTAGCCTCCTTGTGGAGGTTAGGAGGATTTCACTAGAGGTGGAAGCATAACAATAGTCCCCCGAATCCAAGGCTGTCATCTATTTGAGGCTTAGGACTTAAGCTATCATGTTTATGTTAGGCTTAGGACTTAGGTTTGGTCGGGTGACTATAAGTGGGGTGATCCCAAGTCCGAGCCTATGCCACCACCTCCACTCGCCTATTAATCCTAGGCCTCCACATGGAGGTAACAAGGACTTCACTGGAGGTGGAGGTGAAACAAATTGCATTTCACAGTTGAATGGAAAAGGCAGAATGAACAAAATGGTTAAGGGTTCATATGTTTTTGGTTTTTTAGGTTCTCTACAATTGATGCTGTCCTAACCTTCAGGTAACAACTATTCCTGCATAATATATTCGAATTATTAATTTTACAGGGTTGCAAGTCAAGAGAGATAAAGTTATGTGGGCTCTTAGCGTCTGCTGCAATAATTGCTACTTATTCCTCGAAAGGCCTTCCTCATGATCAGTGGGAAAAGTATGCCGTTGTCACGCTGACCGACTGTCGCTCCAATCTTGACCCAGTCCTTAGCAGCTGTCATATTGGTAAGCTATATCAAATTTCTATTCATGTTACAGACTTGCGACTTGCGAGACACAAGGAAATACGACTCAAGTAGAACCACAAGCAATCACCGTGTTACAATCTTTCAGGCACATTTTAGATTCGAATGTTCTTGAATCTTTTTCCTGTTGTTTTAGACTGCATTGGAGTTCATAACCAAAAATGAGCATATGGCTCCTTGTGCCCCAGCGAAGTATCTGATATCTGGCTGAATTTAGCTATGATCTGGCAAACCAACTTACAAGTAAATAAGTAAATATAAAAATTAACTATTCTTTTTATTGGCGAAAGTGAGAAATACGCAAGTCATTCGTTTCGACAAACAGTAAGGTAAGAAAAACAACTTCTTTATTTAAAAGTAAGTTATCCAGACATGACAAACAGTTAAAAATAACTCTACTTTTTTTTTTTTCAAGGTTAGCCAAGCATGCTCTAAACATAAGATAAAATATAGCGAAATTTGAATGATGATAAAATTATTTGCGCTTGAATTTGTATGCAAAAAGTTGGGTAAATAACGTAATGTTTCAAATTTTGCAGGATTACTTGTAAAATTAACTGCTATTGACTTTGATTGCGAACATAAACTATTTTCTGCTCTTTATTCTTTCTTTCCAGCTTATGACACAAAGTGTTCGTTGAACATAATGGTCTAAATTTTGCAGGATTTTATCATTCTGCAATCTTGAACACCCATGATGTCAGGGGAGGGGATAATTTATGGGAGCTGGCAAAGCGAACCTACAATTCCTTTGCTAATGCCAAGAACAACAACAAGCATTTTTTAGACATGGCCGATATTAACTTTTTGATGTGCAAAGCAATAGAGAACCCAGGTTTAACACCATCAGGATCACTAAGAACTTCACTGATATCTGTCTTTGAGGACCCTGTGATCAACCATTCAAACAAAGAGCGTCCAGGGATTGGCCTAGAAGACTTCATGGGATGTGCCTCAGTTCATGGTGTAGGCCCATCCTTAGCTATATTTGACACTATAAGAGACGGGGAATTGGATTGTGCATGCGTGTATCCTTCTCCATTACACTCAAGGCAGCAAATGCATGAATTTTTGGATGAAATGAAAAGGATTCTTTTGAATGGAAGCAACAATGTTGGTGACAACAATTGAATGAGCTGATGTTTATTGAAGGACGAAGTGAATCATTCTACGATTCTTTTGTGGGTGTCATATTAAAAGTGCGTGTACATTGCAAGGGCAGTGATTAGGTCGTCTGCAAATTATCATGGTAATGACCCGAGGGTTTTGTGTAAAATTGTGTGGACATTTGCATGAATAAAACAGATTTTCACTTTGCCCTCAATTCTTCTCTTCTATGCACACCTTTCTTTTCATGTTCGTTAGCAAATTATAAACTCCTCAGTATGTCAATGTCAACTCAAAATGGCTCGTCTGTGTATTCCGTAGGCCATGGATGTGTTAATCGCAGCTTGGACTTCTCCAATTCATAATTACGATCCAATTTCTGTCAGTTCATTCTTGTCTGGCTTGTCATTAAAACACGCAATGAGCATTAATACTTCAAACTCAAGATCTGATGGCTTCAGGATGTAGGAGCAATGACCTGAGGGTTTTGTGTAAAATTGTCTGGCTTGTCATTAAAACACGCAATGAGCATTAATACTTCGAACACCGACTTCCCGTCACACTGTAGGAGCAATTCATCAGGTTGGTTAGATCTAAAATAGTAACATAAATTTTATATGATCACACTATATACAAATTGATATATTTTATAGATCCATCGGCTCTACATTTTAGACAGTGATCCTGATACATTTGAAACAATTATTTCCTCTTCAAATTGACCTACATTGAGCATATATATTGGGCATTTCATCACGGCTGTATGAGATCAATATGATGCAGCTACATTATAAAAAATTTTAGGATTGTGCTACGGGTACAAAATGGATTACAAAAGGGTGTTCAAAATTGTCAAATGGCGGCCACCTATTGGGGAGCGCCTGTGGGGCCAGGCGCCCCCCCAATAGGGGGCATCTATTTGGCAATTTTGGACACCATTTTGTACACCAAGAATTATCCAAAATTTTATTGGGCCTTTTCTGTGTGCAAGAGAGGTGTACAGAAAACTTGTATTCTTTATCAGCTAATATAGTGTAAACTTACATTGACGAGTCGACGAAGATCCAACAAAGAGGGTTGCTCACTGTAAATCTTTATGTGCTTAGCCTATTTCCAGGTTACTTTTTCTATTATTATTCTTGCCAAAAGGACGGGAGTTTAATCCATAACAAAATTGGTGCGTGCACCAAGTTTTTGGTGTATCCTTTTGTGATAGGGGGCTGATGTTAAGATTTGAGGTTCCACCTTCAAAGGTCAACCTTATTAAGAGGAGTAGTCCAAACTCTTATAATTTGGTCTATGATTTCATCTTTATTCGATGTGAGATTCTATTTTTAACATAACCCCGCAAGATGACGGCTCGTTTAAGCAAACCAATTTTGAAATCCGTGTGCTCATTTTTTGAGTCTCAATTGGATCGAATTGCTCGTTAGAACTTAACGGGCACTGATACCGTTTTAAGATTTGTGGTTCAACCTTCTATTCTATCTCTTAACATGCCCAACGAGCGATTCGATCCGATTAAGACTCACAAAAGTTGAGTACACGGATTTCAAGATTGGTCTGTTCAAACGAGCCGCCATCTTGAGGGAGCATGTTAATGAATAAAATACAACATCGAATAAAGATGAAAACATAGACCAATTTATAAGGGTTTGAGCCACTCTTAATAATGTTGATATTTTAAGGTGGAACCCAAATCTTAACAACTGGCACCAACTTCGATGGTCGCTTATTCTAGCAGGCCTCGAAATGCAGGAAAACTTATTATAACTTTCTTTTTGCTGTCAAATCTAGCTAAGAAAAAAAAGGAGAGAATTTTCGCAATTCAGCTCAGAATAAAAGATGCAGAAGAGAGGTAGAGGAGAACAAAGTAGGACCATTACAGGTTACAGCTGCTGTATTACTTGTGCATTGCTAATGTTTACAAGAATAGTTGACTAACTGAATAACTACCTTAAAATCCTCAAGTTTTGCTAGAACTTGGTAGTGTCTTGAACAGTCTGCTGTACATATTTGATGAACTGCGTGTATTTTACAGGCTCCTGTATATTTGTATTACCTAAATCAACTCCTCTACCCAGTCTCCAAAATCAAATTTTCCATTACAGCGTTCAACTGCACTTGTCACTTCTTGAAATACATTGACACTGCAGGGTACAACCAGGCCATTGCTTTGCTGAAATCCAAACTCATTGTAGGCCTTCTCTAGTAATATCTTGAACAGAGGGTGGGACAGATAAGCTGTTGGGACTACGAATCTTTGACGATCCTTACCTACGTACACTGCAAAAGTGCCTGCGGGTGTGGCGGCGGCGGTTGGGGAGGCTCCTACTTTGTCGTCCCTGAGCAAACACTCGTATTTTTGTGATAGCTGGCGGTCGGCATTGCCAATTACCTTAACCTTCTTGGCTAGTTTCTTCATTGAACCAAGCTTCTTTTCCAACATTTTGTTGAGTAGAGAAAATGGTGGGTGAAAGAGGAAGAACTCGACTGTTGGCTGTTGCAATGAAGGAAATGGTGGGTGTGGCTGGTTTTGTAGTGTCGTTTTATGGGGGTGGGTGGGGGGTAGGGTGGGGGGGTGCGAGGAATGTTCCAAAAGGGGTCAGTTTTGACTTTTGAAATAATCGAGAGCCTATAAGTGATTTATTTCTATCAAAAGATTTTCTTCATTATTTTATTTTATTTTTCGTTGACGTAGGAACCCGCGATCGCTACCCGTGAATGCTCACTGAATAAATATCGCTCTATGTGCAGTAGCTGGAAAAATCACGGAGGAGAGATAAACAGCACTAGGCAAGCCTGGTGCAACGGATTCGATCGAGAAAGTGTTGGTAGGGGATTCGAAATTGTAATATTCGGTCTCCGCCGTTCATCTGTTTCACCAACTCGGTCACCCCAAATGGAGCATTTTCTTCATTTACTTTGACTTATCAGTAGTTAAGAGCAAATAAATATCACAATAACAAATGAAGAGACACCATGTATATAGGTGGAATTAAACGTTAATACAGAGGAATTTATAGCATTAAGAAATAACATATCCAAAAAAAGATTCAAAAGAAAAATTTCACAAGCAAAAAATTAATTTTTTTCCTGGGTTATTAAACGTTAAGAAATAACGTGTCCCAAAAAGTAAACCTTTTTACGAGCAGAAAAAGTAAATATTTCGTTGGCTATCAATTACTTCTTCAGAAAAAAAAAAATAAAATAAAATCAATTGATTGTTGCTGAAAAAATCTAAACTACTATTATTTTTTAAAAATATTTTTATTTTATGGTAAGAATAATCAAACCAAGTACGAAACCTTCTTCAATAAAACTTTGTCATCTTTAAATATTGAACCAACAAACTTATTTTAACTTAAGGGAGAAAGAGAGTGGTGACCCTCAATTCAATTAAAGAAAGAAAGAAATAAGGGTATATTCTTAAAAATATATATAAAATAAATAAATAAAAGTAAACGAAGGCGGCATTGTTTGTATTCTGGTAGAGGATTTTCCACAAGTCATTGGAAGTAATTGACTTATTTTTTGGGTTAGAATGGTGGACGTGACAAAAGCTCCATTCACAACGAGACACGATGGGAGTGATCATTCATCAAGAAGAAAAGACTTTGGGAGTAATAAAAACTTCACGGGTCAATGCTAGACATGTAGAAAATATTGTTTTCTTTTTTGGTTTTATTGTAGAAAATGAATTTTGTTTTTTTAAGTCTTGAGAGTGGTTGGAGTCTCAAGTTGAAGGACGAACCATGAGCACACAAATAGAATCAGGAGCAGAATTATGAGATAACATTGAAGTTCTACAATGTCCTTAACTAGCTTGAGTACAACTAAGAAGTGTAGTTACTCCTTTGGGGGTGACCGAGTTGGTAAAATAGGTGAACGCGGAGATCGAATGTCACGAATTCAAATCCTCTACCAGCATTTCTTCGGTCGAGTCCGTCGTACTGGGCTTGTCTAGTGAAGTTTATCTCTCTTGTGTGGTTTGCGGACTACTTCACATGGAGCGAGATTTATTGAGTGCGCACTCACGGGTAGCAGCTGCGGTTTCCAACGTCAACAAAAAAAGAAGAAGTGCATTTTATATAAGTTGGTATTAAAGTGATTATGATTAGTTAGGTTCATGAAATTTATGAAGTCGCGCAATATCTCTAGCCGTGGAATTCCTTTTCTCTTCGATCACTTGAAGTTTTCGATATACTTTTAGAATTTCATAGTATGTTGTCAAAGTAACCGAAGCAATAATGATAATCATTTTTCGAAGTGTCTCACCAAATTCCATACAAATAAGACCACTTGTCCTCTTTATTTAATAAAAAAGAAAAGATTTATCGTAAAAATCGTTTATACATACAAGTCCTTATAATCTATAAAACGATTATTCAATTTAATATTGAATGAAACATTTTTATTAATTGAAAATCATATGTTGACGACATTGTACTTGAGAAGAATTTTAAGAAATGTGGTGATGGAATCTTCCAACTAAATTTTGATTTTAGAGGTTGGCGACGAGTGGACGGCAATAAGGTATGACTTCTTGGTCGTGGGATGTAGGAATAGGATAGGACATGGGACGCAAACTTGCTTGTCGCATTTGCCTTTGTTTAATATTTCTAAATTGTGTAAATCTAATTTTACTAATCAATCAATTAAATTACATCAAAATTTACATAATAAATTACATAATATCAAATGACACTTTATCATTTGCCTGTTTAAAATACAATTAATTTTTCCATCCAATATTTTCTCTCCACATTATATTATGTAATCAATTATTTACATTTTTATGTACAAGTAGCGAAACCTTTCTATATATTAACCACTTCATTTGCAATAGGTTTCAGAATTATGTTAAGTGTACATTTCAAGTTTACAACTTTTTTGACATTACGTGGGAATTCAAAAAGTGTTGCACAGGAAGTGTGTTTTTTTCAAAAAATAAAATAAAATAAAAAAATAGTCCAATCATGTGCTGACACATAGCACGATGTAAAAAATAATGTAAAACAAAATATATATGTAACTTGATTGTAATTAATATACTAATTTAGCCTCATTTGGTAAGTATTTATGCCCTATTTGATTGCCATTATTTTGAGAAAATTGAGTTTTGAATAGTGACTTTTTTAAGAATATGTGATTAAAAAGTAAAAAATAAATAAATAAAATTGATTTTAGGTGCAAAATATTTTATTGTTTAAATATGTGATTGAAATTGATGTTGAAAAATTTCAACATATATTGGCCACACATGTAATATATTAAAATGTGTGTTGC
Organism: Fraxinus sp. D2006-0159; assembly: GCA_903798375.1. Classification (NCBI taxonomy): domain Eukaryota; kingdom Viridiplantae; phylum Streptophyta; class Magnoliopsida; order Lamiales; family Oleaceae; genus Fraxinus; species Fraxinus sp. D2006-0159. The sequence goes on along the minus strand of CAIGRQ010067750.1, from coordinate 96 downwards.
TATTGTTTATATATTAGTCAATTAAAGTGATCCAATAAAGTTATATTTTGACTAATGGGTATCAGATTTCATGGAATTAGAGTGTAGAGACCGGAT
>CAIGRQ010067733.1:0-18762 GCA_903798375.1 Fraxinus sp. D2006-0159 | reverse complement strand
ACTTAAAAAAGTCCATAAAAGTCTTTAAAAATCTCAATTGAATACACCACCCTTAATGCGTCGTAGACTAAACAACGTGAGAAATGAAACTTCTCAATGGTTATTATTGCACTTACCTCCTCAACTTCTTTTTGTTGTATTTTTATCTTTATATTTTATAAATCAGTCAGAGTGAACGTGCGTTGCACGTTATTTTAAAATATTTTATAAGTGTCGTGAATGTAATATTTGATCATTCATTTACCATTTTGATCTAAATATAAGATAAATGCAAGTCCCTAAAAATATATGTTAATTATTATACATGCACGTAAATAGTGAAATTCATGCTTGAATGTGAGTATTATAATTATAACCAAACATATAAAGGAAGATGAATGACAAATACGATACANATCATTCATTTACCATTTTGATCTAAATATAAGATAAATGCAAGTCCCTAAAAATATATGTTAATTATTATACATGCACGTAAATAGTGAAATTCATGCTTGAATGTGAGTATTATAATTATAACCAAACATATAAAGGAAGATGAATGACAAATACGATACATGAATTAATGTGAATTTTAATTAATTTAGAATTAATATCAATGAATATATATCTCACAATAAATGTTAAATCATTTATATTAAATGAATATAATTTAATTTCCAATTAAGTGAAAATGATGCTAATTAGATACATCGACGTGAATAATAAACTGCATCATTGAATTTGAAATTTTAGTTAATATTAATTAAATGAATGTTAATATTAATATTAATTAATTGAGAATTAATAACAAGGACATTGAATATGAAATTCTAATTAATATTAATTAATAAATGTGGATGCTAATTAATTGAAAATTAATTGTAGTATTTATTATAATTTGTAATTAAATATATATTGAAAAATGAAAAATAACTGAATTATATGAAGGTGATAATCGTCCAAAAAATGATTTTCACATATTGTGATATTTAATATATTATAGATTAATATATCTTGTCTTGAAACAGTTTCATACAAAAAAAAAAAAAAAAATTTGCCCCAAATACCAAAGTTTGACAAAATATTTGATTATCGTTTCAAAGCACACTAACATACAATTTGGAATAAAAGATCATTGAAAAATGTATTCATTAATGAAAGTTAAGAATAAAAATAATTAAAACATAACTCAAGTAGCAAGAACGAAGTTTTACTAAGTCATTGATATTGAGTTCAAGTCTCATTCGAAGGAATATGGAGGGTTAAAGATAATTTTTGAAAAATAAATAAAAGTTAAGAACATTTTCAATGGTGGTGCAAAATTATGTGTAAATTAGTATCTCCAAAATCACTTTTACATCCTCATTTATATTTCGGTGGATCTAAATTCAAATTTTTTTTTTCCCAACGAAAAGATTTAAATTCACTCTTTACCTCTTACGGGTGTAAAAAAAAGGATGTAAATTTATGTTTTTTTAACACTTTCCGTCGAAAAATGAATTTTGCATTTCCTTTGCATCTCTTGATTGGAAAGCTTTTTGGCCACTTCGAAGATATAAATCACGAGTTAGATCCGTTTTACACAACAATTGAATATTCTTCAAGGATAAAGAATATAAATGCATAAATGAACGACGATTCAGGACCTTCATTCAAAACTTTCTGTTTATAAAATTTAAGGTAAATTTTTCCAAGATCCTCAGCCTTTCATAAGTGTGTTACTTATGTTCCCGATTTTTTCACAATAGACATATGGTTTCCCCACCTAATGAAAAATGTCTATTTAGACATTAAATGACTACACAATCGAACTAATAAGTTAAAAGCATCCAACAATATAATTTTGCCTCAATTTGACAACCAATTTATAAATAATTTAAATTTTGTCGAAGTTAAATATTTCAATCACATATTTATAATTACTAGTAAAAGTTGAACGTGCATTACATGTTATTCAGAATTTTTTTTTATAAGTTTTGTAAAAGTAATATTTGACCTTCAATTTACCATTTTAATCTAAATATGAGAGAAATACTAATCCTTGAAAATATATGTCAATTATTAAACACCACGTAAATAGTGAAAATGTATACTTGAATGTGAGAATGCATAAATGAAGATGAATGACAAATACGATACATGAATTAATTTGAATGTTAATTAATTTAAAATTAATATTTAGAAATTATACATGACAATGCATGTTAAAATATTTGTACTAAATGAATATAATTTAATTTCCAATTAAGTGAAACTGGATACTAATTAACATATATAGACGTGAATAATAAATTGCATTTTTAATATGAATTCTAATTAATAGCAACTAAATGATTATGCATTAATTAAGAATTAATAACAAGGATGTGAAATTCTAAATAATATTAATTAAATGAATGTGAATGTTTTAATTAAGAATTAATACCAAGGAATACATGCATGGACAGTGATTTTGTAATATTTATTACAGTTTTCGAATTAAATACATATTGCAAAATAGAAAGTAAAGTATTATTGAAATAATTAGTAAGGTTATAATTGTCCAAAAAATGATTTTCTCTTGATGTGATATATATATATATATATATATACACACACACTAGGTGTAAGCAACGTGCAATGCACGTTTGCTTAGTTTATATATAAATTTTTTTGTTAAGTATTAAATTTTTATTAATAAAGATGTAATTTTTTTGGTTAATTAAATAACTAATGATGTAATGTTTATGTAATTGATAAATAATTACATATTGTGATATATTAAAAAAAGAGTATTAATAGATAGTGATTGATGTAAGAATGTGTAGTGGAAAAGTGATGAAAAGTTTTTGATTTGTGTGTAATATTATTTTGTTAGGAGAATGTGTGGTTGAAATGAAAAATGAGAATGAGAAAGAGAAAGAGAGAGAGAGAGAAATGAATGGGTGTCAAACAGGGGCTAAGTGAAACTGGATACTAATTAACATATATAGACGTGAATAATAAATTGCATTCTTAATATGAATTCTAATTAATAACAACTAAATGATTATGCATTAATTAAGAATTAATAACAATGTGAAATTCTAAATAATATTAATTAAATGAATGTGAATATGTTTTAATTAAGAATTAATACCAAGGAATACATGCATGGACAATGATTTTGTAATATTTATTATAGTTTTCGAATTAAATACATATTGCAAAATAGAAAGTAAACTATTATTGAAATAATTAGTAAGGTTATAATTGTCCAAAAATGATTTTCTCTTGATGTGATATATATATATATATTTGCCAAGGAAAAAAATCGTGAGTTGAGTTGTTTGAGCTAACTTATTATTTTGAATAAATTATATTTTTCCTATTAATAACATGTGAGTTAATTGTTCCAATAATTACTGAACTTATGATGGTATCTTCAATTGCTCTTTGAAGTTTAAAATATAGAGTTTTAGCTATTAAATTTATCCAAACATTGGATGTTACTAGGTGGCATAACATTCATTTTAAACCTTTAAAGAAATTGATGACATAACTGATGCAAATGTGGCGTCCCATGACGCCGTTACCAATTTGTCACGTAAGAAAGTTTTATTTTTTATTTTTTATTTTAATGCTCACTAAACTTTAAAATCATCTTCGATTGTTCATTGTACTTTGAAAAATGTCTTCAATTGTTCATTGAACTTTAAGGTGGTCGATTTTTTATCACTGAACTTGTAAAAATGACGTCCACATGTTGTTCGCTAAAAAATGTGTATCGTAGGCGCACATATTACTACAAGTAATAAAGTGGACAAATGAGTTCGAGTTGTCGATCGCATGAGGAATGATTATTCAATTATACTAAATTTAATTTCAATGAAGAAATACACAATAAATTTGAATTTTTCAAATGATGAAAATAATTTAAAATTTTACAAAAATAACAAAAAGACCAAATAATAAAACTAAGGAAAGATCTTATGTCAACGATATTTTCATTATTTTTGTAGAATTTTAAGCTATTTTCATCATTTGCAAAATTCAAATTTATTGTGTGTTTCGTTGTTAAAAATAAATTTAATTATTTTATAATTGAGCAATCATTCATCGTGAAATCGACAACTCGGGCTTGTTTGTTCAATTTTTTACTTGTACACGATATGTACACTTGTGGTACACATTTTATAGAGAATTGGTCGTCATTTTTATAATTTTAATGACCAAAATACGATCATCTCAAAATTCAGTGAGTAATCGAATAAAATTTTCAAAGTACATTGAGCAATCAAATATGTTTTCCAAAATCTAGTGAGCAATAAAACATGCATTCTACATGACAATTTGATAACGAGATGACGAAATACCTCCTATGCATTCCACTAAGCCAAGTCACCAATTCTATTAGAGGTTTGAAACAAATGTTATGTCAGTAGTAACGGTCGATGTTTGAATAAAAGTAACCAAACACGATATTTTAAACTTCAATGAACAATAAAAAAACACAAACATAAGTTGAGTGATTATTGGGACAACTAATTCCATGCATGTCAATAGGACAGCACTTCACTAATACTTCTTTCCGAGTCGGGAATTAATCAAAGTAAATTTTAAGGAAAACTAGTGATGCAATAGAAGTGGAGAACGCTCTCAAATACTTGAATTTTTATCAAAAATTCTAGAAAATTAATTGAGGCTACACACTAACTAAAAGAAGGTTAAATATGCATTAATTATTTCTCAATAGATACAAAATTTAAGATATGTCGAACAACAACATAATACCATAACCTGAAGAAAATATATAGTAGTACTGCAACAAGGCATGTAACAAAATAACCCTACCCCGCCCCCACAGAAAGCTTGCCGTGGACAGTTGGTAGTGTCCTCCACCTACCCCTGCCCCTAGAGAACCATCCTGGATCGTCAATGGTTAACAGCCACCACGAGGCAAATAGCAAGACCAGTGGTGCCACCATTAGAACCCACTGTTTTCTCTTGAGGGCCTCGACCAAAGGATATTCCGTTAGATTTCAACAAATTATACTTAACTCCACAAGTTTCACAGAGTGCGCATCAAACTTTCCCTTCAAATTGGAAATGAAGTTTGTAATCATGTTGCAAACTGGCCAGAGTGCTTCTGCAAGGACCCTCTATATGACCCCAACAGAGTTGGGGGGAAATGAAAAAAAGAAAGAAATACTTAGAAATGAGAATTTTTTTTTACTACTCGCATGTTCAAACTAAATTCAGATTGCCTACCTCCAAATAAGGTATGAAGAAGTTGAAGATCATCTGTCGAACACGAGTCTATTAAAGCATAAATACCAGGTCTCAAAGCTTCATCTATTTCCCTGAAAATTGTGAGAATCCATCAGAGTTATTGTAAGAGATCTTATGTGGAATTAAAAGATAAAAATTGATATCATAACTAGTAATGCAAATCAAAGTGACACTGAAAACGACCTTCTGATGCCATTCCTTGATGGGCCCAATGCACAATAAACCCATATGTAACGAGATAAAAACTGAAACAAACTGTGACCAAAGACATCCTTCTGCTGCCTTACCTGTGTAAAAAAAAGAGAAAAGAAAAGAGGGTTCTCACTGTAAGGCAAGTTACAAAAAAAATCTCATCATATCACGCAAGCTAAAAATCTTTCCAAGTCAAAAAACCTACTCCTGCATGGGCAGAATATAGTGCGGCAAGTACAGAAATATCAAATTGTGTAATTGCAAGAAGAGATGTATTGTTTTAGTTATGAAATGTATCTCAAAACAAGTATGATAACACGTTGGTGACATTTATATAAAGACACACCTCTTCATAAACTCTTCGTAGACTACTGGCACATGTTACTGCCTCTTGTAGTTCCCATGCAAAATAATCTTTTCTAGTAACTGAATCAATGTTTACAATTTCCAAGCAATGAAGTAGAACACTAACCGAATCTTCAAGAAGAGCTACACACTGTTCAGTCTCTCTACGAATACAAAGATCACAAGAGGAAAGTTACTATATATAGAGAGAGAGAGAGAGCACAAGCTTTTCTAGATGGGAACAAGGGTGGAAAGGAGAACATTGGTTTAGAACACACTACACAAATTGCAACTGAAGTATGCAACAGCCAAAAGGCAAATGAAAATGCAGCATACCGTTTGTGATGCTTAAGAACAGTACATAACAGACGGCAACATGCATTGTATAGCTCCACAGAAAATTTCCGTCCTACAGCATTTTCGAAGATTGGGAGGTGGAGAAGATTTTGAAAGAGTGCTCCGGGTATACGCAGGGACTGTGCTATATGGCTAGCATCTAAATGGAACAAAGAATGTTTCCCAGAAATTCTCGTAAGTACTTCAATGGACATGAGAATTACAGAGCCAGAATCAGGATGCTCATAATCCTTGGTGGAATCAACATATCCATAGAAGATTTTGGGACCCTGCAAATGCACGATGACATTGAAAAGACATGCAACTAAGCTCTGAATGTGTCTTCTGACCATGTTAAGACGATTATGTCCTGCAAAGAACACAAAAATGAAAAATGCTATTCAACTAAAACTTTCCAACTAATTCACTGCACTCGAGAAATTTACATATTTTAAAGTAAAAACAGTCCAGAAAACAAACAATGCAATATCATACAGCCGTCTCAATTTTTTTGACATCAGTAGAAAGGTCTGTTGTCAATTGGATATCAGAAGGAACATAAAGATAAAAAAAAATTAACTATAACCAAGCTGAAAAAATGATACGTATACTGCAAAGAATAAAAAAGACCAACCAAACCTATTTACATGAAGCATGAAATTGCACTTTTAATCTTTCTTAGGGTATGATTCTTCTATTGGCTTTAAAATTATTTACGATAACAAAGGCATCAAAGCTCTTTCCAGAATCAGTCATTGAGAAGCTGAGGTGAACATGCAAGATCAGAAAAAAGGTCCATTTTTCATGATGCTGTAGAATCTAATAAAGTTAGGAACAGCATTTTGTAGGATAAGCTAAAAGTGAAACCAAGAAAAATCACAATGTTGTCTATTAATACTATCTCAATTTCTTCAGGAAAAATGGAAACAATTTACGAGATACAAAAATCCCAACATAGATAATGTCTCATGCTATTAGATCATAACCTTGTAGATTGATGAAATTGATTACCTGATACAAATTCGAGAATCAATTCTAAGCAATCAATACCAGCAGCCACAATAGAAGATACCTTTCCTCCATCTAAACTCCCCAAACAAATTTCATAGTTTGTCTGGCAGCCTTCCTGTACTCCAACTACAGCTCTCTCCACAGTCTGAATTGCAGATAAAAAATGTAACTCTGATGATCTCCTAATATATGATCTGAATGACATCCTCAACTTCACTTTAAATTCTTCTAATTGATATGTTTCATGAGAAAAGCTAGACTCAGAAGATTCCATCTGAATAGGTAACATCTTGGTATGCAATCCTGTATCTTGGGAAGCTATTATAGCCTTCTTCCCTTGTAAAGAGATGCATTTTCCTATGGCCCTTAAGTGTAAATCTACTAGCTTGACATACAAATTTCTCGACAATGAAGGTTCTAGTTGTGGAAAATAAATACCTAACTCTTCAAGAAATTTCACAACACCATCTAAACAAACAAAAGAAAAGGGATGCGGCATCCCAGTCTCGCTTGAAAATTCCAAGAGCAAAACTTGAGAAATGCCAATAAAAAATGGAATCGAGCTCCATGAACTGGAAGTAAGGTCAATCTGTAAATTTAGTCTTAGAGTAGCTGAAGAAGCAATGAAAAGCTGTCTGAGAAAGAAAGCTGCTTCAGTATTTTCACCTCTGAAAAATTCCAGTAATAAAGATTTCTTTAGACATAATTGCTCATTTTGAACTTTTGTGAAGAATGCCTCAAGATCTTTGATTGCCGAATGGGTTTTTCTCTTAAGATCACTGTTTTTAACATCCTTCTTTGTGCCAGAAGCTGTTTTTTTCCCAGCAGGGTGCATCTCTTCCTCATCCTTAGCATCGTTGTCGTCATCATAAACATCATATGAGGCCTCTCTTTCTCCCAACAAATCACCACCACATTGCAAAGTGCTGACAGCTTTTTCTTCTGACAAGACTCCGGGAAGCTGATCATCCTCGACAAACAAGGCCTTTAGATAAAAAAATATGAAATTTTGGCATGTATCAACACATGATTTAACCTTTTTAACACTTTCAGCTTTGGAAGTGGATAATTTTGTTCTACCATTATTATTGCTTGCATATACGTTTCCCAATGCAGAAGCTGCGCCCAGCAGAAAGCCTTGAAAGCAAGAAAGCATAGAAGATAACTTATTCAACTCAAGAAAGTTCGGTGAAATCCCTACTTTCTTGTCAAGCAACGCTTTGTTGAAAGTGGCAAGTGAGATTTGCATTTGTTCTTTTAATGTCTCAGCTACCTGCACAACACTTCTCCATGCATCTACATTAAGAGGGGGATCCAACTGGAGACTGTTGTATGCCTTCTGATCATACAACTCATGGCCACGGTCTGAGCTTTTCTTAACTGTACAAAGCTTCGTAGAATTAACAAGAGAATAATGATCTTTACTCACTGTCAAAAACACATAAGATGTGTGATCCATCAATGAAAGAAATGCATTTTTTGCTTCAAAAGCAATATCTTCCGGAAAATCATGTCGAAACCCCATGACTGCTGACAATGACTTAGAAAGCCAAAACAGAGGAAACGAGCTCTCTGAGAATTTGCTAGCAATTGAAGATTGACGACCTTCCATATTCTCTTCACAAGATGCCATGATTATATTCTTAAGAACCCTTCGACAGGATACAAACAATCTGAGGATCTCAAGAGCATCGCAGGAGCATAAAAAACCATGCCAGCCTAACAAGCTGCCAACCAGAAGCCTGAAATGTACAGGTTCAATTTAAACTGTGAAACTTGCATCAAGAATTCAAGAGGAGCACACTTGGCAGAAAACTATAATTGAGACTTGAGAGATTAACCATGTATAATGTCATGCCCTAACTGTGGTGTCCAAGTTGACAGTCAATTGGTGTAAAGGGATCAAGTCTCAGCACATCTCTATATCTGAAACCTCCATGATAAAGCTGAGGCCTAATCTCTAGCTCTAATATAATAATGAGGTACTAAAATTCAGATCCATCCCATTTGAGCTTGATTTCAAATGACAAAGTTACATTTAGTGTTAAGACATTGACATTTGCTTACTTTTCCCCAATAAGAATGCAAGATTTCAGACACTTGAGAAGATAATGTTGGCCTTCATTGCAATTGTTTAGTGTGGATATAATGGAAAAGCAAGGAGAAATAGTTTTGACCATTTTAACATGAACTGCAAGATCTGAAATTACAGTATCTCCGTATCTTTCCTTATTTCCAGTGTTTATACATTGTAATTTTTCCACCCCTCTGCAAATTCGAGAAGATCTTTAACATAACACTGAGCATAACGTTACTTTATTCAGCAAAAATAATATTCAAATTTAATGTCTAATAATCTAAAAGGTTTCATCATTAAAGATCCCAACTCCCCACTACCCCTCTCTCTCCTAAGAGATAGAGAAAAAAAAAAAAACTAAAACTAAAACATTAATGCGGACAATGTCTCAATATGACATCATCAGAATTTTTCTGGCAATCAAACCAAAATTTCAGCTTTTTGCAAGTTAAAAGTCAATATTTCAAAAACTCAAGGATATATGACCTAACTTTCACTTCTAAAAACAAAGAAGTCATGCAAATGCCAGAGAAAACATCGATACACAACAGGCATCATGCCATTCTACAAGTTAGAAAATGAAGACAAGAACATTTATGGCAATAAAAATACCTCTCAAGGTTCAGAATGCAAGTAATGTACAATGATGTGGATCTCGAACTTATATATTCTTTTGGCATCCAATTTAAAAGGTTGAGCAAACACCGGCATTTTGTGAACTCAATATTAGTTCCTTTTTCAGCAGGATCCCTATTTAGTCCCGTCCACAATAAATCACCATTCTGCACATTGGATGAATTTTCAACTGCATGTATAACCTCTATCCAATCAGATGATGAACTTAGATCAACTTCAGTAGTAGCAAATAAAGACGACGCTGACTTCTGCAAGATCCGGCAATAACAGGATGCCATATACCTGCGGACAAACTACGATGGTAGACTGTGAGAACATAACATGAAACACAAGTCCTTCATAATCCCAGTTCAACGACGTGGCAAGGTGAATGTACAAACTAAGGGTATAAGAGGAGTGAAGAGTGGAAGAGAATATGTAACACAAGTAGGAACCAGTATCAGGGGCAGATTTACAGCATGGGGCCAAGCAGTGGGGACAATCGCCCATTGGCCCCACTTAGCCCCAAAAAGATTACAGAATGTAGATAATTTGTAAAATGCCTGAGTTTGCCCCCACTGGCCCTTAGGAGAGGACATAAAATAATGAGCAGTTAAGTAGAAGTCCAATGTGGATCCTCTCTTCACATGAAGTAAATTATGCTATAAGACTTAAATTTCCAAATGTCAAGCATTTAAAAGATTAATTTTGATATAGGATTTTTTTTTTTTGAAAGGTAATCATAATTTTATTAATAAAAAAGCATAATACACGGGAAGTGTATTATTAACTTAAATTAACATAAAATCAGGCAGCCCGTTAATATGCCTAGAGGCTGCAGCATTAAACCAAGTATACAAGGTTAAATAAAACAATTCCCTAAACTGTTCTGTTGTCCGTAATTGATCAACTGAATTGTTTTTGAAATAGATGAAGGACAAATAAGACCCAAGTTAACTCTGTTCAGCCTCTCACTCTTCATTCCATCTAGCCACTTCCAAAGGAGTAATTTTTTTGTAACTTCCTCTGCGCTATGATAGCCATGAACTAGTAGGTTAGAATTGAATTTCTTTTATGCATCTCGCCCTGAAACATTTGATCGCTCCTATAGACCTTGAAACAATATATAAGTATACAAAGTTAAATAAAACAATTCCTTAAACTGTACTGTTGTCCGTAATTGGTGAACTGAATTGTTTTTGAAATAGATGAAGGACAAATAAGACCCAAGTTAACTCTGTTCAGCCTCTCACTCTTCATTCCATCTAGCCACTTCCGAAGGAGTAATTTTTTTGTAACTTCCTCTGCGCTATGATAGCCATGAACTAGTAGGTTAGAACTGAATTTCTTTTATGCATCTCGCCCTGAAACATTTGATCAGAGGATATCTGGAACTTTGTTATATAATTTTAGATGAGAGATCAATTTCCCAAATTTATTTTAGTGGTAACCTTCCATCATCTTATATGCATATAGGATAGTCATTGTATACAAGTGTGTATGCATGTAGTCGTAACATGAGTAATATGACATAAATTATAACGCATATGCACTTGTTGAGCCCATGTCCACGAAGGAAGGAAAGATTTAGGACAGAAATAGAGAGGATAAAGGGTTTAACAATTGATAAGAAAATTAAATGATTCAAAAAGCTATCTTACAGTTTGTTCATATGAAATTGTGTTGCTTAGAAACTCCAGCGCAATGTGATGTGCAGTGGCTTTCTTCAGGTGGCCAGGCTTGTCAATGTTACAATTTCGAGAGTTGTTTTCATGATCAGTAACACAGGAAAGGTATGCCTGGATTAGAAGTGCAAGAAACTTCTTCAAATCCTTCTTGGTAGCATGAGAGCACCAAATATCAACCGTTCTGCAAAAGCTCCACAACAGTGTAGATGGCAATAATTTTTTGTCTATGGAGCCTATAGCAAAACTCTGTGTGTCACTTTTAAGCAGAGTTTGGATCCATATGTCCCCATGGATTCCATCATCAAATGAGGAAGCAGGTAAATGGACCTTAGCCATTGACAAGAGAAATTCCATCATGATTTTGGTCAGACCTCCAGCTTCTTCCCTGAAATCTGAGAGACACCTTTTCCATCTTTTAATTTTCTTACTGTATGAAGAGATCTGAGCACCATCCTTCAATTGTTGCTGACCCCGAGTTCTATTCCACAGAAGCATATATTTTGAGGATTTTATCAGCCTATTCAAATCGGTAAGTCTCTGAAAAGCCATGGCATTTAATACAAAGACCAGAGGTGGACAAACTACACCAGTGCCTTGAAGATAAACATCCAAAATAGAATGTATGACATTAAGAAGAGAAGCAGAAGGCCAAAGAATCCAAGAAAAATAGCCTTCACCAACAGAACCAGTTGCCTCCAACCAATCCCTTCCAGTGTGAGATAAAAATGAATCACCTATTTCTCCTGACATCTTTTTTGATGCATCAGGAGGCATACAGCTGATTGCTTGTCGTAATAAGCTTCTGCAGGACAAATACAAACGGAAGTAGAACACTAGAATCCAACACATGGATATGTTCTCACACCCATCTCTCTTCGAAGTTCTTCTATTAAATAAATTGGAGAATTCCTTAATATTATCTGGTTGTAACGAAACTAGGCAACTCAAACTTGGGCGACAATTTTCTATCAATTTTTTTACAGAAACACCAACCAGATAACTATTGCCAGAACTGACTGTTATTGAGTCTACAATTATGCTATACACTTCAGACAAAGCCCTCCCTATGAGTTCTGCTTGCAGTTTGAAGTGCAGCGAGTCATAACTACTTGGACTTGACTTCATAAGTTCATCTCCACTGGCCAGCTGACAGTGAATGTTCATCCACTGCAGCGATTCCATAATATCTGAACTCAACTGCTGAATACATCCACTTGCTTGCCCTTCTGGTATGGACTCAACAGCGTTGCTGAGGGAGAGCCTAAATTCTGGAGAACACATCATCGTGCTCAAAGAATTTGGGTAGGAAGAATAAGCATGTGAACTTGTGCGTGCTTTATTGTCCCCGAGAAGTGATACAAAATGCCGAACTGCTCTACAAAGTGCAAATATAGAACTATTCACCTACACTAATTCAATAAATGAAATCAGGATTTTGACTCCAAAATAAACACTACTCATAGAAACCAAGACAAAATTCAATTAAAAAAAAATATCAAAGGCAAAGAAAATTGCTTCCAACTTCTATTTTGCTTATTTTCCAAGAAGCACAGATAATTTTTTTTATGATTGACATCTTTTATCCAAGTAGAAGATACAGTTGAAACCAAAAATTTCAGAAAACGAGCAGCAAGATGTTAATTCTCCCGAATAGGCAAAAGTGATATGTAGAAGATATATTCGAAAATAGTTCGTTAACATTATTTAAATGAGCAGGACCAAATTAGTTGAACCTATACGGCCGAGGTTGGCCTGCATTTATATCAGGTCTAGATTGGCCCATATTTAGCCAAGTGATATTCCTAGCTCACGTTCCTAATAAAATTGGGACAAACGAACATGCTTTGGGCCGGCCAAGTTGACAGCCAGTAATATGCATAAAATGCTCACTAACCTGCCGAAGTTCGCTGTAAAGATCAACCAGCCTGCAACCAAGACTCAGAATCTCTGAAGACAACACAGACTGATCTAGCACATCTATCGAACTATTGCTACAGGCTACAGAGGTAAAAATCATAGTCCACAAGCTCTCAAGATCATCATCGACAACTTTGTACTCGATATCTAATAAATGATGTACAGACACAATAATCTCCTTTCTTGTTGAAATCAAGACTTCTCTGTGTGAACTTTTCTCTGAGCCAAAAGATGATGCCCTTACATCATTAATTTTGGCAGAAAATGACACCAACAAATCATAAAGTAACCTCAGAAACATACAGGAAGCCCCTTCAGAGGTGTCTTCTGTTCTTACATACACCTTTTCATGAACAATGCAGGCAAGCAAATTATTAATGGCTCTTAGCATGCACGAAACATCCATTAACATAGATCCAAGTTCCCCATCAACATGAAGATATTTATTAATGTCTGTTATTAGAGGTTCCATGATGTGTACAAAAAATTCAAAAACTGACTTCCGTATTTCAGCTTCCACACCATTAGAGCTGGGCCTGTCTTCTGAAATAACTATTCTGGTTAGGGAAAAGTTTTCAGGTACGTTATTGGTTGAACTGATTTCCGAGCCCCCAGAACCTCCTCTGCCGACTGAAGTTCCCTTTTGCTTAGTGACCGAATTAACAAACAAGTGAAGCAGCTGTCCTAGGCCGCCTAATGCATATTCATTTTTATTTGCTACAATCTTCTCCAGTTTATCAAACAGGTGTCTGTGATAACTTTTGTTGACCGATTTTTCCTCACTTAATGTACCATCAAAGGAACTTTTATATCTACTAGTACTTTGTAAACATAGGAACCCATCGATGTGAGCTGGGTGGAAGAGCCCCTGAGCTAACACTTCTTCAGCCAATTTAGACAGATTTCTTCTGCATTCAGAATTCCTGCCACAAAAATCAGAATGTAGCACAACCAACAAGTGCAACAGAGGCTCCAGAAGTTGATCTATGAAATCACGAAAACCACTTTTGCGTGTAGGATGGACCCTCAAGAACTTCGCAAATGGCTCCAGTAGGCTACAAGGTAATTGCATGAATAAGTTGCCTGCCTTGCAGCTATCAAGCTTGTCTTTAACAAGCCTTGAGGCGAGTTCTAGCACCGCTTTTAAGACGAAAATCCACAGATCCAAATTTTCATTTGAAACTCCACCATGGGATGAGAAGATTGATGAGATACAATTGAGCACAGTGTCGTATAATTCCAATTGCTCACAAGAAAGTGCCACCTCGCAACATGAGGTTACATTATCTATATGAGATAATATATCCCTTGCTATGCAATAAATAACCCGTAACAAGTCTCTAGAAAAGGTCAATGAGACGTGTAGATTCTGAGACTTCTCCAAACAGAATTTTAAAATTTTCCAGCCTCTGATATCCAAACACGATGCTGAAGCAACTTCATACTCAGTTTTGTTTCCTTTGAGCCTCATTTCCTTCTCCGATGAAATCAAGACTGATTGTACCCAGTTGTTCAGAAAAACTAACACTCTATAAGTATTAATCATCTCAGGGCGTTGACCAATATCATCAGCTGCTTCATTAGTTATCGAATTTACATAACTGAATGCCAAATCAACCTTCCTGCATCATGTAGTCTTTTTCTATCAAACACGGATTAAATACCCAAAAAGCAAATATTCACAAACAAAAGCAAGCAAAAACATTAAACAATTTGATGGGGAGAAACAAAACATATATCTTACAAAAACTTAATTTCCAAAAACTAAATGTGAAAATCAAAACAGGAAGAGCAAGTTCCAATTTTGTTCAGGGAAGCAACAGCTCAAATTTAATATTTTCCTGCAAGCAAGATGCCAATTTTAATAAATAAAAAATATTTAACCTTACACCTTCAAAAATACTAATTTTTTCCTCCATATCGTTTTCCAAAATCTCTCCCAAATCGAGCCTATACCTCAATAATTAGCTTCCAACTCAATTCTAGACTTATTTTGACCATATATACAACAAAAAAGATCCAAAAAAATAAATAAAAATAAATTCAGCAATTACTGCAAACACATATTACGTACTTTAGAAGGTCGATGTTTTTGTTCTGGAGGAATAAAATCAGTTGCAGATTCCTCCATGGAGAATCTTCTTCGAGTTTCGTGTTTGTTTCTATGATTTCTCTCTCGGAATCGTCGATGCGAGGAATTTTCGAAGGACCTCCACTATGTTCTCGTGCTTCTTTTTCTAGTTCATTAATTTCGATACTTGTTTGCTTTCTTTTCTTCTTTTCGTTCTTCATCTTGTTCGTTGACGCAGATTCTAGGGTCGAGTTGTAATCCGCCATTGATGGCAAACTCAGTGGTTTGAGGAAGACTACAGCTACAGGGTTTAGGGTTTAAACGCGGGACGTCGTGGCCGGGTGGACCAGACCGTTATGGTTATCCGTGCAGGAAAAAAAATTTTTCCTTAAATGCTTACCCGTTTGATAGAAATTAAAATTAAAATTTTAATATAAATAAAAATAATAATTAAATTTAATCATACATTTTATAGATTCTACTACCTTTCAACTATATATTTCATCAATTTTTATCAAGATTTACTAAAATTTTGATATTAATCTCTACCGGCAAAATATGGGCTAAAAATTAAAAGCAAAATAACAGCAAGAGACTCCAACTTTGGACTCATATATCACTTTGGTCATAACCTACAAAGATGAGCATTTCCGTCATCATTTTTACATTTTAATAGCACTAAGAGTGTGTTTGGTAGAGATTAAAATCAGATTAAAATTGAAAAATTATTCGATATTGTTGATTTTTATTAGACGAGTGTGATCTAATAACAGTTATATTTTCAATTTTAATCGGATTAGTAGCCCTACCAAACAGGCTCTAAAATTAGGGCTGAGCGCGGGGTGGATTGAATTGATTTTGAATTTTTTAGTTCAATCCAAACACAACCCAACATATTCGGTTTGACAATAATTCAAAATGAAACTAACATATTCATGGTTAAAATCCAACACAATCCAAACCGACCAAACTCAGGTTGATTGGTTTGGAGTTGAATCCAATTCAAGTTAGACCCAATTATTCTTTTGCTAGACATTTTTGTATGGGCTCAATGGTTGTTGAGCAACCTCACCAAATCCAATGACAACCACACATCACCAAAACCACCGCTACTAGAACAACCACCACAACCACACATCACTACCACTTGGCCCGATCTAATCAATGGAGAGCATTGCTGCACTATCAATAAGTCATCAGCGCTACCGCGAACACCAACACCAACACCAGATTGCTCACGACGAACTCCCGATTGCCGCTGTGTGCGGCAAACTCAAGTGCCGTTCAACAACGAACGAGAGAGTGACGGAGAGAAGATAGAAGGAAGAAGAAATACAATGCGCTGTCTTGTGGAGTCAGCAGCTGCCGACGAAGAGAGAGGAGAGTGGAGATTGAGAAGAGAGAGTGGCGGAGAGAATAGATAAGGTAGAGAGAGTGATAGAGAGAGGAAGGTAAAGAGAGTGACAGAGAGAAGAAGGTAAGAAAATTGGGATGAAATTGATTAGGGTTTGGATGAAAATTATACAATTAATATTTAATATTTAAAAATAAAACATCGGATTTTTGAAAAGTGAAACTTTCAATCAATCTGATTTTTGAAATTGAATCTATAAAAATCTGGTTTTGTATAATTTCCTCTTTTAATATTTTTTAATTTATTGAGTTGAGTTTAATTGGATTTTAATAGATAACCCGAAACCCAACCTATGCCGACCTAAAATTTGATTTCCTAACTCGAATCAAACCCAATTGAACTAAAAAGCCAAGCCAAATTAGTTGGTTTAGGTTGAGTTGATCAGTTTGACTGGTTCGAATTGGATTTTGCTCAGCCCTAACTAAAATTTTGACTTTAGTTAATCAACGAGATTTTTGTTAAAAATACAATTTTAGATGACAAAATTACCTAAGATCATTCTTTTCAAGATTACAATTCAAAAATAAGGAAAGTGAAGTTTACAATTCAAAAATCAGGTATTAATATAAATTTAATAAATTTTTAAATAAATATTTATTAAAACCCACCATCCACCCCACCCCAACCCAACCCAAATTTTCAATCCCGTCCCAATACATTTCTCTCTCTCCCCCCATCTTCTCCCTCTTCTCCCTCTACCCCCATTATTGTCGCCTGAAACCCAAACCCCCTTACCCCCACCATCGGTGAAGATACCGGAGAAAAGGGAGCGGCAATGTACAACACATTTCGTAATGGTGATGTCGTCATTTGCGTCCTCATCGGTTTCCTCGAATAGCTCGTCGTCGTCGTCAAAGTAATCATCGAGATCGAAGACGTACTTGACATTCCTTCGCAGGAGGCTCCGGCGCAGGTTGCTCTCCGGTGGCTCTGAGTCACCTCCACGGCGGGCTGCGAGATCCGACTTCGCTGGCCTCCGTTTCTTTTTCGTGCTCATGATCTGCATCTTTTCCGAATTTTTCTGCTCCCTCATTCTCTCTAAAACTCTGAATCTTCTTTCTCTCTCTCTTCTTTTACTCAATTATTTTAGTGAGTAGTTGTTGTGCTACTTTGGCTTTTTCGTAGAACATTGATAAAATATTAAATGAAATAATTGTACTAGTAATTGACTTTTCTAATTTGGCTTTTGCTACTTTGTCTTTTTCTACTGTTAGCTATCCTACAACAGTTTTAGTTTTAGTAAATATGTGAATGAACTTTGCATAATTGAGGGGATTGTTGGTGATTTATTTACTGAAGTGATAAAAACAGTGTGATTTGTAATGTCTGTTTCCTAAAGGTCCGAAGTTGGTGACCATTTGTGATCAAATATGTGTGTACTGTGACTGATTGTGATCAATTTTTGTGTTAATTATGATCGATTATGACTTGATCATATACAGTCACAATTAAGATTCGATTGGTCACGGACAATCACACTTAATATAAATTTGGTCACAGTTAGTCACATTGAATACACATTTGGTCACAATTAGTCGTAGATGAGACCTGTCAACGACTTGATTACATAAAATGACTTGACATTTTTTTGGTAATTTTTTTAGGAGGTGGAGGCAGGGGTAGGATGGTGGTAGGTCGGATCCATGGGTTGGGGGTGTGATTTTCAATTTTTAATTTTTTGAAAATTTTGAAATCGCCGGAGCGACCATCGGAGTGATCCCCGGAACTGTCGTCGGAGAAGTAGTCGGACTGTCGCCGTAGCATTTGCCCGACCGGTGCCGGAGATGGAGGGAAGGTGGTGTAGTGGGGTGATGGGGTGGGTGAGGTGTCATGGGGTGTAAATAATTAATATATATTATATTAT
>CAIGRQ010067692.1:0-11974 GCA_903798375.1 Fraxinus sp. D2006-0159 | reverse complement strand
TTGATTAAATTGAAACAATCCTCTGCGGGAATGACCCTTACTTGCCATATTACTATTTATAACGTCTTATTTAAGTTAAGTAAGGTATATTAATTTGATATGCCATTTGGACGGTATCAACAATATGTATGCATTCTTGTTGATCAACATCCCTAAGTTAATTAAAAAGTATCTCTCGATGTCAATTAAATCTATTCTCTCATGTGACCTTCTCATATTTTTATGAAAGATACGAACATGAAAGCGCATATATTAAAAAGCTAGAAAATTTATAGAAATCATGCAAAGCATAGATGTATATATTTATCCCCTATCGAACTTTACAATGATTTTTATAAGTGTTATCTATTTTATCGTTCCCCTCAAAATAAAAAAAATAATTCACAAAGCATTCCAATTAGTGGCCAATTAATTGAAAGGTATCAAACATTATTAACAAGCATCCGAGAAATAATACATATTTAAAATATTTAATTTAAATTAAAACTTCACAATAAGGATTCACCTACATCTTAGTAATTAAACTTAGCATAGCATTGCATCATTACAAGAAAACATGTTTAAGTGGAAAGAGACAACCCAGATTATTGATAAATTGAGAAGATGAAACTTGAAATCTTAAATTTCTTCAATGGTTTCTTGATGAATTTCCATTTGCTCCTTCTCTTCTTTGTACCAAAATCAAGATTGAGTCTTCACTTGTTTGAATTCTTGCAAGTCCTCTTCAATTCTCTCACAAAAAAACTATGAATTCCGCCTCCCTTTGATGACAGTAAATGATGTATATTGAAGTATGAGAGTTATATGAGAGGTTTTCCTAACATATTCTACTGTTAAGTAAGTATAAGAGTTGAAAGTTGGTTAAAAATCATGTCCAAATTGGTTTTCAAAAGAATTCCAATCGAATAAGAAAAGTTGTCTTCGTTCACATATTTTTTCCTCTGCATAGTCGTTAGTAATTTTGTCATAACATTCTCTTCCAATATCTGATAGTGGGAATTCAAAGTGTTTTGGAAAGCTAACTCAAAGGGCTATAACTTTAATATAATAATTTTTCAGTTCGAACTACTATGCCAAAAATAGGTCTGAAACTTCAACCAGAAATCTGGAATATAACTTGTACGATTGAAAATTGATTTATAAAAGTACTTTGATCATATTTCATTCCTTTTTGACTTATAATTGCATCCAGTTAACTCCTAGAAATCTTCAATTATCATTTTGTGATCCGAATCAGCTATTGAATATTAGCAAATTTGTCCTCAAACTTTGGACTTTGACTTTTTTTTTTCTTTTTTCGCTCCTTACTTCTAGTTTCACGTCCAATGATCGAGTTTTTCCTGATAAATGAAATATACACAAGATTATGCTATAATGTATCAAAATAACAACGAAAAGTCAATATTTTAAAGCCTGAATAAGTGTATAAACCGGGGGACAAACAAGAAATATTCAAAGATAAAAATAAAAATTGTAGATTTCGAAGAGTAAAGAAAAGGTGCATAAATAAAAATTGCACGATGTGTGAGACCAACATACCCGGTTTGAGCTACTATAATTAATCATGAACCAAATAACATGAACATTTCACAAGTTTTTTAAATAGGAAATTGTAGTAGCTAAAATCTTCCAAAATATTAATTTTTTCCTCGTGAACCCAAATTAATTTGATCAATTATCAAAATAAGTTTGGAGGGGGATATTATCTCTCTGTAATCACCAAAATTTGAGAAGTCCAATAAGAGACAATTTATCTCATCTTACATATGTAAAAAAACATGAAACACATAGATTTCCTTATGCATATTGATAGCGTAAAAGCGGCCTAAAGTGTTTGTGTTTTTTAGGATATTCCAATCATACAATGTCGACAATGGCCGCAAGATCAACCCCCACCTCTAGCATATCACTTAAGAGCCCAGTATAATATCTTCTTTTACTTTTATTTTTCCCATTAGGGACTAAAGTGTAGTTTAAGTTTGGGGTTGTGATATTTACTCATGTGATGGTGTCATGCTTAGATAGGATAGAATATATATTTTAGTGCAATATATAAAGAAAAATACAAAAAAAAAAGAATAAAAATATAAACTTTGTGCATGTGTGTGTGCGCGCGCGTGTGTGAATGGATAACCTTGCAGGCCTATGATGATGTTATTTTAAGTTGTTTGTCATTTATGAATCGTCACTAAGGGGTGCCTCTTTGACCAAGTTGACACTTGTCCATGCTAGATTGATTTATCTTGAACACAATAGTCATGAAAAACACATTTGATTTGAGTTAGATCATTGGATATAATATATTGAATTTATTGTGACTGTAGGTTGTTAAAACTCAAATCAAAACAGACAACACAACATTAAACCAATGGAAAGAATAAGTAAGGGTTTTCTCTCAATTACTTATCCAAACAAAAAAAAAAAGCATTGTACTATTCATTACCATTGTCTAGTAAATTATCTACCAGTTAGAAGGCACAATGTAGAGTGAAAACTACCCTCAATAACCAAAAGAAAGATCCCAAAAGTAGAAGAATGGATACTATGAGAAAAAAAATAAAACACACCAAAGTGTGTTGATAAAAATAACTATAAGTATTGTTTCCTCTCGGCTAAGCTTTGGGTACATAGTTGAGAGTTAGATTTCTAATGAAGTTATTATCTTAGGTGAAGCTTGGACATTGAGACATTCAATCTTAAAGAGAATCATATATAGAGGTAGACCTTCATTGGTAAAATCACAACCAAACTTAAGCGAAAAATTTAAGAGTAGTGTGAAAACAACCTTATAATGAACACCTCGGGTGACCGATTGAAAAATAACTTTAGAGGTGTACATCTCAAGAGATAAGAGAGAATAAATGACCAACGAGGGTCGAGATTGGATCAACTCGAAAAAGCATGTGATTGAATTGATTATGCACATACACACATTGTTCGAGCAGTGGATAAGGTAAATTATGTTTTGATAGCAAACCTCATAAGCTTTTTGTGAATTACTTGAGTAGTTTCAAAGTCTGAGGCAAATACGAAAGGCTTTTTAAATTGTTAATTGTTGTTTGCATGTGTTGAGTAGATAATTTTGCTCAGGATGAACAAGAGTTTAAGTTTAGGGGTATTTGATAAGTGTGTTTTAAAGACTTATTTATGCTTTTAATATTGATAAATTATGATTTATATAACCGAATTTCTACCCAATTATGTGAAATTACATGTTTTGTATGTGAAAATCGAGATTAAGCGCAATTGGTGCAAAGAATGTTGATTTTGAGAAACCAATCAATTGGAAGAAGTGTTGGAGTAATTAGATGAGATTCATGGAATTAAGGGCGAAAAGCTGACAATTGAAAAGTTAAGGGTCCAAATTTGAAGTTTTGAAAAGTTAAAGGACTATTCTATAAAATTGAAAATTACAGGCGAGGGGCAGTTACGATTTTGTAAACCAGCGACCGACCCGCAGTTGCTGGAACTTTCAGTATTCCATGGGTAAATAGCGGGTTTGCAGCAAACTCGTGGCCAACCCAAGGGTAGTTCTATTTAGGCGATTTTTGCGATTTATTTTATTTTATTCTTTTTCGACTTTATATAGTGTGATAATATATAAAGACAAAATCTAGAGGAGAAAGGAGTCCCATACTTTTGAGAATTATAGAAAAAAACACATTGAAAAAAGCACGAACAAGAAATCAAGAATAGGGTTTGGAAGTAAAATTTAGGGAAAGAAGACAATCTTGGTATAATATTCATCCAATTCTCTACATCTCACTTCAATGGATAGCTAAACTTTTTGTCAGGGTGAACAATGTAGTTTATTGAGACCATTTAATTCAATTTTCAAAATTTGAGTTCTCAATTTTATATGTATTAATTTTATCATGGTTGTAAATGCTTTAAATTACTTGGCCAGTATTTCAAGGATCCTCCTATAGCAGTCGATAGGTGAGTTATATGTTTAAACCGCATAGTAAAATCCGACGACTAGTATAAAAAGATAGAGATATATTCTATAGTTAATGCGGTCGGTACATGAGTTCTTAGATATCTAACATGTATCCTAATTAACATAGAGATATGAATTTGAATTAGTTAAATAAAATCAATTTGAATACAAGAGAGGTAAATTGAATATATTAGAAGAATTGATCGAACACAACAATAAGTTAAGAATCTTGATTAAAAAATTAAAGGTGATCGATAAATGAAGTTGTGTGTCCTAATATCACCTTCATACTTAAAAACTTAAATCTAATTATTGCATGTGTTTCAATACTATCAAGTTAGTTAGTATAATTTAGATCAACAATCAACAAACTATAGTTTTTTCGTCAAATTGAAGTAGAAATAGTAAATTAGAAATAAACAAATTCTATGTGGGAATGATTATCGGAATGAATTTGAATAGCGTAACAGTATGATCAATATGATCAAAATATTAATTTGAGTCAACTGACTTCATGATGTATCCTTAAGATGAATTTTTCCCCTTGTACGGTGCTAAAGACAATCAACAATAGTTTCCCAAGATGAATAAATTTGTCTCCTATGGAAAAAGCACAACAATCAATAGGAGTTCCAATGAACTCATTACATGTTAAAGCACTTGAAAGTTAAAATTAGAATTAGAGAGAGAAGTGGGATTCAGAGCAAGAGTATTTGCAATGAAAATAGTGTAAATTTTCTCACATCAAGATATGCTATTTATAAACTCATTCGTGGGCATTCAAGCACTCTACAATCCTTTTCATAACGGTGGTGATTGTTGAGAAATCTTTTAAAAAATAAACAGAGGTTCGTTCATATTGAAATTATGCATCTATTAAGTCGGTTAATAGATTTTTGTTATGTCGATGAACAGACGTCTGTTACAACACAAATAGACGTTGATCACAAATGTACCCATATAATCATTGACAGAAAATTTTGTGGAAACAAGTCAATGGTTTGAATTTCAATTAATGTTAAAAATAATTTTAGTAAGTACCCAAGAATTTGATTAATTATATTATAGCCCGAGATTTTAAACAAATGTTGTTAAAAAAATATATAAGTAAGACAATGACCTACCCTTACCAACACATGAGCCAAATTGGACCAGACTCGGACTCAGACACGGACCCTGGGTTGTGCCGATGCTCATGCTCGTATCATGTTCGTGTCACTCCCTGTCGTACTGTATCAAGTCAAGTCGAGCCAATCCTATTTGATTTGAACCACTGGACGGTGATGATGGCGCGCATACGTGTAAGCTTAGGACCAAATCTAATAGGATCTAGATCTTTCATCTTCCAAACACTACTGGTTATTATCCCTAGTAACCCTAACTCAGTTTTCGTTAACTTTCACTGTATAAGCCATACAAAAGTTTCCAAGTTTTCCTATGAGGAACAAGAGTTCACCGATTGCAAGTTCAACAAGATGCAATACAAGCTTAGCAAGATACCTTTTATGCTCACTACAAAGCTCAACAAAGACAATGCAAGTTCTACAAAATGCTTTTTATGCTCATTTCTATGCTCACTTCCGACCACCACCTCCCTCGGAGCCTTATCAATGATTTACATTTTATACTTATGTATTTTGGATACACTTATGCTGCTACCTCTTCATCCTATTAACTCTTGTAGCCTCATGTTTTTGTTATGCCTATGGATGCGATATGCTCTATATTAAACTCTAATTGATTGGCTTCTTGTGTTCAGTTAAGGGGAAATTTTCATGCAATTATTTTCTTTGGATGTTTTTGCTCTTACATGACTACTTTATACTCCCCTCTCTCTAAATATTTTTTTTCTTATTCCAAGAGGGAGAAAACATAGGAGATGATATGCATGCATATGCTTGGTAAAAAAAGTATAATTGATAGAAATGTGATAGATTAATGAATATGCTTGAAATGGTTATTGGCTTGTAAAAGATAGTTGGAATATATGAATTATATGAGATATCTAAGATTTAAATTCCTTATCAATTGTTTGATACCACTTTGAAATTATCTTGTTTGTCATAATAAAAAGGAAAAATTGACATGTGCAACATTTATCCTTAATGTTTTGATCATAACAAACAAATTCATTTTATTTCTAACAATTGAATTTAAGTCTTCAAAACTATTGTTGCAAAATTGATCAATTGAGGACAAAAAGGTACTATCAAAAGAAATATTACAAATCGGACGTACATTCAAAATTGAGATGGAAGTCAAGCATTCGAGACAAAGAGCTTCAATAGTCAAACATTAAAGGAAGATATTAGACTAGATGTTTGCATTCGTGTGTAAATGTATAATACTTCAATCTTTAGCAATGAACTATTAAAAGCTCAACAAAAATTTTTTTATGAACAATTTTTTTTTTCCATAAAAGCACTTGCATAAAAATCATTATTCAAAGCTTAATTTCAAATTGATATTTAAATTTAGATCACGCTTTATAAATATCAATTTTCTTGAAACATAAGTAGAATGTTTTCTTCAGGTCAAAAAGAGAGGATGACGCTTTCACCCAACCAGATGGTTCAATACTTCAAACGGACGCTCGGTTTGATTCAAGCGGACGTCGAATCGTCTAAATGTCACTTTTTTTTATCGTTTTGGTTTTTGATGCATAACAGCTACTTTGGTTGTTCGGTTTAGCATGCGAATGTTTGATTGCTTGTCCGATTTCACAGATAATTTTGCTCACTGAACTCTATAAATTCATTTACTTTTTACACATTACAACACTTTCAAGAGCATTTAAATGAGACATTTCTTAGCAAATTATATTTGATCTTACATCTTGTTTGTTTTTATCAAATCATTTACTCTGAAAAACTTTTGATTGAATCAAATTTTTGAAAAAATCTTTCTCATCAAAGTTTTTCTCATTAGACTTGAATTTCATTCATTGCTCAATAGTTGGGTCGTATTGAGGTCCTAAAAAGCTCAATATTGTATAAGAATTAGCGCTCCTTGTTTGTAAGTCATCGAAAGCGTTGCAAGGATTGGATTACGTCATAAGTCAATCAAGTTTAGTGAAAAAACATTGTTCGTGACGGTGAGCTTGATAACAGAGGTGTAGATCATTGTTTCGGATTGAACCTCCACAATTGTATCGTTTGTACAATATCTTCCTTTATTTATCGCTTTTTGTATTTGTGCATTAATTGATTGATTTATTTATTCATAGCTTGTTTAAATTTTTCAAAAAAGTTTTAATAACCAATTCACTCCTCTCTTGGTTAGTTATTCTTGTGCTTTCAATTGGTAACAAAACGATGTGCTCATTTTTTAAAAAATCTCACAATCTTGAGTAATGGCTAACCACTATCTTCAAAATATTGAGTGACATTCTACAAACCATCTACCTTTTTTGATGGAACACATTATAATTATTGGAAAGTTAGGATGATAATTTATGTTCAATATATAGATTATAATGTTTGGGAAGTTATTGAATTAGGTCCCTATGTGCCTAAAAAGATTATTAAAGATGATGGTACATTGGATCAAATAATTTCAAAATCTAGAGAGGAATATGATGAAGAAGATAAAAGAATATTATCATTAAATAATAGAGCCAAACACATACTTTACTATGCCTTAGATAACAATGAATTTAATCGCATTAGCACATGTGATTCTGCTTTTGATATATGGCAGGCTTTAGAAGTCACACACTTGAGCACTAGTAAAGTGAAAGAAATCAAAAAGAATATTTTGGTTATGGAATTTGAGATTTTCTATATGAAACAAAATGAGTCTGTTGTTGATATAATTACTTGCTTTACCAATATGATCAATGGCCTCAAAGGCTTTGACCGAAATTTTTTTAATGGTGAACTTGTAAGTAAAAATGCTTATGTCTCTCTCGGTAGATTGGAGCTTGCCAAGGATGTTGATAGAAAATACCAAAGATGTCAACAATTATCCTTTGAAGAGCTCTATAGAACCTGGATGATTTATGAGCTTAATGATGCCAGACAAAGAAGAAAATGAGGAAAAGCAATGAAGAAACAAAGGAGCTTCCAAAGCATCAAATTACTTTAAAATCGACCATTGGTGAAGGTAGTACAAGTGAAAACATGAGTGATGATGAACTTGAGGATCAAGTCCTACTTGTCAAGAAGTGAAAAAGTTTTCGAAACAATCGACGACTTCAAAAGAAATAAGAAAATAGAGAAAAAAAGAGTCAAACGATTATTTGCTATGATTATGAGAAACCCGATTACAAGAGAATCGAGTGTCAAAACAAGAAAGGATTTATCAAAAGAAAGACACTCCAAGCGACATGGGATGAAAGCGATAATGAAGATCATGATGAATATGAAAGTCAAGAAGAAGTTGACAACATGTGTTTATGGCAATCGACAATGAGGTAAATTCTATTGAAAAATGTTCATACGATAATTTATATATCTCTTATGATGAGATTCTTGAGGAATTTGAAAAGGTTGCCTTAAATCACTCAACTCTCAAAAAGAAGCACTCATTATTGAAAGATGAAGTAAAAAAAAAAATTAGAAACTCAAAGATTTTGAAAAAAGAAAAAGTTAATTACAACTCCTTAATTAGAGAAAATTCCTCTTTGAAAGAGTTGTATATTTAATTCGAACTGTTTACAACAGTCAAGGAAAGAAAAATTTTGATTTCATGCTGGTGAACAAAAATGCATTTTTGACAAATGAGGGATTGCATATAAACCTTTTTTTTAAAAAAAAATAAAAATCTCTCAAAAAATTATTTGTTAAAGCTTCAAATTCCTCTATTTCAAACATTACATGTAACTTTTCTAATAAAAGTGGACATGTTGCGGTTAATTTTTTTAACTAAAAAGAGGCTTAAAAAGAAGGATGAAGGTCATGTCACTTTCGGAGATGATGCCAAAGGAAAAATTATTAGCATTGGAAATATTGGTAATCACTCGATGTCCTTCTATGGAGAATGTTTTATTAGTTGATAATCTCAAACATAACTTGCCTCAATTTTGTGATAAATATTACAATATTAAATTCGATTATTCTAAATGCCTTATTAAGGATGATATATCTAAAGAGGTTATGTTTATAGGAAGTTATATCATAAGCATTGAATTTGAAAGTAATGAAAAATGTTTATCTAGTTTGAAAGTTGATACTTGATCACGATATAGAAGATTATGTCATGTTAGCATGGGCTTAATATAAAAAAATCTCAAAAAATTGCTTTGTTACAGGATTGCCCAATTTGAAATTTGAAAAAGACAAAATTTATGATGCATTTCAATTTGGAAAACAAGTGAAAAGTTCTTTCAAGCTTAAGCAATACTCTTCAACTGCAAAACCTTTATAACTTCTCCACATGAACGTTCTAGAACCTCCAGTTTGATTGGTAAACATTATGAAATTGTCATTGTCAACGACTTTTCTAGATTTACTTGAGTCTTATTTTTAAATTCAAAGGATGGACCTTTAAATGTATTAAAATGTTTTTTATCGAAAGGTCCAAAATGAAGATGGGTACTCTATTAAAACAATTAGAAGTAATAATGGTGGATAATTTGATAATATCGCTTTTGATAATTTTGTAATGAAAATGAATATGAATATAATTTCTCGGCTCCTATAACTTCTCAACAAAATGGTGTAGTAGAAAGGAAGAATCGTACATTATAAGAAATGGCTAAGAATATGCTCAATGAAAATAGCTTACCAAATTTTTGGGTTGAAGCCGTTAACACCACTTGATATATTTTTAATAGAGTTTTAGTTAGTCGGCAGAAAATTAAAATTCCCTATGAGATTTGAAAAAATAGAATTTCAAATATTTAAAGTATTTGGTTGCAAATGTTTTATTTTAAACACAAATACCATAACCCCCTATTAACTTTGGAAAAATAGAATTCCCAACATTAGCTATTTCAAAGGCTTCGGTTGCAAATGTTTTATTTTAAACACAAAAGAAAATATAGGAAAATTTGATTCAAAATCCGATATTGAAATCTTTCTCAGATATTCATCGACTAGCAAATCTTATAGAGCTAAAACAAAAGAACTCTAGTCGTTGAAGAATCTAAGCATGTTACTTTTGAAAAAACTAATCCTCTTGATCGAGAGAAAGGCATTGCTAATGGTGTAAGATTGGAAATTCCTTTTGAACAAGTAAATATTTAAGATCAAAACAAGGAGGATCCTAAAGATCAACATGAGGAAAAACCAAATGTTCAACAAGGCGAAATCGAACCTTTTGAAGTACAAAATGATCTTACTCCACCTAAAAAATGGATGTTTGTTCCCTTGCACCCAAAATAACTTATTATTGGTGATCCATTCAAAGGTATTATTGCTAGAGCTTATTCTAGAAATCATTTTAATAGTTTTGCATTTATTTCTCAAATTGAACCAAATCTTTTTAAAGAAGCTGAGTTTAATGAATCATGGATTCTAGTTATACAAGAATAGATTAATTTGAAAGAAATCATGTTTGGGATTTAGTGGTTAGACCAATTGATCTAACTGTCATTGGTACAAAATAGATTTTTAGAAATAAAAGAGATGAAAATGAGATAATTGTACGTAACAATGCTAGATTAGTGGCGTAAGGTTATAATCAAGAAAAAGGTATCGATTTTGAGAAAACATTTGCACAAGTTGTAAGATTAGCATCAATTGGCATGATTCTTGCATTTGCTTGCCATAAGAGATTCACTTTTCATTAAATGGATGTTAATAATGCAATTCTAAATGGTAACCCCTCGGTTTTAAAAATCATAAGTATCTGGATTGTGTTTTCAAACTTAGAAAAGCTCTTTATAGTTTAAAGCAAGATCCTAGAGCTTGGTATGAGGTTGAGCAAATTTTTACTTTCAAACGGTTTTTTTATGGGAAAAGCAAATACTATTCTTTTTATCAGAACGAAAATGGATGATATGATTATTGTTTGAATCTATGTTGATGATATTATCTTTGATGCTTCTAATATTTCTCTTTGTGGAGAATTTTTTAAGTGTATGAGCAAGGAGTTCGAAATGAGCATGATGTAAGAACTCAAATTCTGTCTTGATCTCCAAATTAGACAAACTAATGATAGGATACTCATTAGCCAAAATAAGTATATATTGGACATGCTTTAGAGGTTTGAAAGGAAGACTTGAAACTAATGAACACTTCGATGAGCTCATCCATAAAATTTGACAAAGATAATCAAGGTACTTTCGTTGATGTAACTAAATATAGAGGTATGGTTGGATCACTTCTTTACTTATATGCAAGTAGACCCGATATTATGTTTAGTGTGTGTTTATTAGCTAGATTTCAATCAAATCCTAAGGAATCACACTTTAGTTCCGTAAAAAGAACTTTTAGATATCTTAGTGGCACTAAAAACGTTAGGTCTTTGATATCCAAAGGGCACTCATATTGATTTACTTAGCTATTCGGATGCTGATTGGACAATTGCACAATTGATCACAAGAGTACTAGCGAAATATGTCATTTTCTAGCCTTTTGCATTTATGTCATGATTTAGTAGTAATAAACAAGATTCCATTGCATTATCTATCATCAAAGCCAAACATATCTCAGTTGTGCACGAGTATTAATGATGAAACAAACCCTTTTTGATTATCACTTATCATATACCTATCATGCATGATAATACTAGTACCATAAACTTAACAAAGAATCTCATCTTGCACTCTCGAACAAAGCATATTGAGATTAGACACCACTTTCTACGAGATCATACACAAAAGGGAGATATTATTTTAGAATTTGTAAACACCAAAATCAATTGGCCATACATTTTCATAAAACCTCTAGTACTTGATAGATTCTCACATATTCGAAGAGGTTTGGGTATTATTGATGAATTCGAACTACATGGCTAAGTTGAAATCATACTTTGTGCCCTATTGTGACTAATTTCAATTCATGGTATTATGTAATATTTAGGCTCCGTTTGATTGACAAGATTTTCTAGGGAAGTAGGAAAATCTTTTCCCTTTTCCAACTTTTGTAG